>VXBO01006684.1:0-105852 GCA_013400135.1 Rhinoptilus africanus
AGAGGTCCCTTCCAACTGTGAAAATTCTGTGATTCCATGATTTAGCTTGTTCTTCTGCCCTCCTCTTGGGTTTTTGGACACCCCCAACTTCCCACCCTTTCCTGGATGTCTTGGTGAATTTCTCTCTTTCTCCCCTACTTCCAGATTATGTTTAGCCGCTAAAGCAAGAAGCTGGATGATGCATTTAGTAGAAAAAGAGCACTGAGATTTTAATTTTTAGTTTAACGCAGCAATTAAAAACCCACAAACACTGTCATTACATATATACTTTAAAGTCTCACCACTGCCATCTTTGCTTTTGCGAGGTGACTCCCTGGGTAAAGTACCATAGCATGATACATCTTGATAACTGGAAGAACAGTCAGATATATCTAGATGACTTTCAGACCAACCCTAAGAAACAAAAATACATAAATACGCATGCTGATACAGGCAAATATGGAAAAATTAACAGGCAAACTCAAAGTTAGGTTTTTTTTTAAAAAAAAAACAACAAAAAACAAAACCAAGCCAAGGAATGTCAAGTTACTGACTTAAGACCATTTTCTGTCTCACACAAATGGATTGTTTAGAGGCTAATTAGTTCTTCAGTGAAGTATATTAAGTTTTGCCATAACTTCCACGTTCTTAAATATCAGTTTCTACAATTCTAATACGAAGAGCAGAGAAGGACAAGAAGGTTTAATTCAAAATATATATTTGTGCAGCATTTTGAAGATATATTATGTAAACACATCGTAAAAAAATCTGTTTTCCTATTTTTTTTATTCTCACATACATCTTGCTTCAAAGAGGGGGAAAAAATAATTTAAGAATATGTGCCATTTGTAGTCACAGTTACATACCTTATCATCTTCATCACAGGCAGAAAGATCTAGTCGGCTACAGGATACCTACAGAACACCAACAGGCAGAATGACAAAATGCCTACCTTTTATTTATAAAATATAACACCTTCAGGAAATACTGTGATCATTTAGTACTAACAACTTTTCTGTTGCCTCTTTTCAGCTGATATTATTTATAACAACAGCTACGTTTGTGCTGTGCGAGTGGGTGACAGGAGAACACATAAAATGCACAGAAAATGGAAACTGTCCCTTACACGATGAAAAAACTTTGAAGGGATTTTGAAGTAAAACTAATCTGAATCATGGCAGTTGTCATCCTAAACAAATATCATTATAAAAGGAGATGAGTTTTCAACCAACCCTCTCACTTCCCTGACAACTTTGTTATCTCTTAGGATGAACAGTGGTGGGGAGGGTCTCCGAGCAACTGATTTTCATTCATGATAACTTTCCTACAGGTCGATTAGTCCTACCTCAGAACAACCATTATTATGTCATATTGTGCAAGCATTACAACAGCACACAAACAGCACCCCATTAGTATTAAGTAACAAGAGGATAAAGGGTCCTTACATTGTGGACATTGGGAGTGCTGATACTTCTGCGGATGTTTCTTGCTTTGGTGGAGAGTGCCTCTTTGACTGTGACTGCCTGTGTAAAGAAAATAACACACTAAGAACAATGCCATGGTCTCCTCATGGGAAATGATCAAGCAGGATGGACACCTTTTTCAAGCAGGGCTTGCATTTACAAATTTTAATTTGCACACACAACCACCAAAATTTGTTTCTGAAATGCATTCTCTGGCCTTTACTTGTTCAGGTTCTACGTACTACACCCTTGCCAGCCACAGTTACTAGACCCACTGTTATTGGAATTCTGTATTTGACAGTAGCTTTGCCTTACATTTATCCGTTCCAGTGCTCTCTAAAAAACCCCAAACTAAAAAACAACCAACCCTTAATATTTTAAAAGATCAACCGTATCTACTTGAATTCTCATAATCCAGTTCAAAAGGTGCAAGAGATGCCTTTTCCTTGCCTGTCTCAGTCGTTCAAGGCTCAAAATGTTCTCCACTTGCAGCACACCACGTGTGTATTTTTCAATGTACGTTTCGCCATCCGACGTGCCCTCATTCTCACTCCTTGCGGCCATCAGTGCTAAGGTCTCGCGATCCTCAATCTCTTCTGTAGCCTAAATGACAAGTTACACGATTGAAGTTTTTAAAAAGTAAAGCCTATTGCTTTTAATGTATTAATTCACTTCTGCAGACCATTCTCAATCCAGGAATTAATTTGAATAGACAATCCTTAATTTAGTCAGTAATCCTAATCATAATCAACTATTCATAACTTTTCAGAACAGACGCAAATGATGCTGAACTAAGAAGAGGTCCCGCTTGGGAGAAGTTTTGCACATTTTCTGTAGTCAATGTACTTCTAGAAAATATGTAACCTGAAATCACATACATTAAGGATTAACTAATGACAACTTCCTAGGCAAGTAAATGCAACTTCCTTCCCAAATCTTAGATACTCTATGATTTCCCTAGAGTTTAAATTTCAAGTACTACTGCACAAAAGTGACAATTACACAGTGACAAGGCTATTCACATTTGTCCAGCTTTTTTACCTTTAAAATAAATTTTACAGTAGATTTACAATTTGTACAAGCTTTTTCTATAAAAAGCAACTTATACTCCTGCTTTCACTGACCTGAACATCTCTCTGAGTACCCTCAATATTCTCTCTGTAGACAGTAGTATGATTTCAAAAATAGCTCTACAACAAGAACTCAGTTAAACACAGTAGAAGAGAAAATAAAATCCCTACAGTTTTTAACTGTTTGAAGAAAAACATGATCTCACCACTGAACTTCAGGATACACACTCACTTTGGCAAGCTGCCTCCTCTTAGCAAAGCAGGACATTTACTTCCCAGTCACTATCACCCGCTGCAGTAAGTCATTCTATTCCTTTCAGTGAATTTACTCAGGCAATATGGAACCTCATGAGGTTCAACAGGCCATGTGCAGGGTCCTGTACGTGGGTTGGGGCAATCCCAGGCACAAATGCAGGCTGGGTGGAGAACGGATTGAGATCAGCCAAGATCTTGGGGGTGTTGGTTGATGAGAAGCTCAACATGAGCCATCAGTGTGCACTTGCAGCCCAGAAAGCCAAGCACATCCTGGGCTGCATCAAAAGAAGCATGGCCAGCAGGTCGAGGAAGGTGATTCTGCCCCTCTACTCTGTTGTGTTGAAACCCCACCTGAAGCACTGTGTCCAGCTTTGGGGTTCCCGACATAAGAAGTACATGGACCTGTTGCAGTGAGTCCAGAGGAGGCCTGCAAAGATGATGAGAGGGCTGGAGCACCTCTCCTATGAGGACAGGCTGAGAGAGCTGGGGTGTTTCAATTTGGAGAAGAGAAGGCTCCAGACCTTACAGCGGCCTTTCAGTACTTAGAGGGGGCCTAAAGGTAAGATGGGGAGGGACTCTTTATCAGGGAGTCTAGTGGTAGGATGAGGGGTAACAGTTTTAAACTGGAAGAGGGGAGATTTACATTAGATATTAGGAAGAAATTCTTTACTGTGAGGGTGGTGAGACACTGGAACAGGTTGCCCAGGGAAGTTGTGGATGCCCCATCCCCGGAAGTGTCCAAGGCCAGGCTGGATGGGGCTTTCAGCAGCCTGGTCTAGTGGGAGGTGTCCCTGCCCAGGGCAGGGGGCTTGGAACGAGGTGATCTTTAAGGTCCCTTCCAACTCAAATCAATCTATGATTCTATGATAATTTACCTTTGGTATATTGGATACTATTTCATAGGTCACTCCGCAGGCATAATATATATTTTTCAAGGATATCCTCCTTTTCAGGCTCTGGGTAAAACTCTAGAAACGAAGTAATTTTCAATTATTGTTTTGACAATGATTATTTATGACATTCTAAGAAAGAAAAGGTTTTAATGCACAAATTTGTTTTACCACAAAAGCACATTTTTCAGGATCATAAGTTTCTTTTTGGCATTGATGAACCTTTAAGTACTCTTTACAGTCATGCGCTCAGTAAACAATGCTACTAAGTTCAATCAGTAAAATTTTCCTTCCATTTTGCACTGATGCTCTAGCCTCGTGTTGTAACTTGTAACTGAGAAACTGTGGCTGTGAGAAGTCTCTAATGTACCCATACCAACAGTTCTCATTTTGTCAGCCACCTGTTCAACAGCTAGAAAATTCCTTTTGCAATAGCAAAGCATAAATCTGCTTTCGATCCATAACTGAAATAGTAACCAGAGGTTTCACTGTTGTAATCATGAGCTTAGCATGCTTCATTGCCAGGTTAGTTAGCCCTTACATCACTAACTATAAACATAACTTTAATCTAATAAGGCATTTTAGACAAACAAAACTAGCACGGGACAATACAACAAATAAAAAAAGGCATGGAATTCAGCTGCTTAGTAAGTTGCTTAGTAGTACAACAGCCATTTTGTGCTCCTCCCCCCACCACACTGCAAAATTTGAAGCAATTCTGAAATATGCTCTTGGTCTCAATCATTTGGAGAACAGAAAGGAACATAACTTCAGAGAGCATCTAATTGTCTAAACTCATGAAGCAGCAAAGCAAGGGGAACAACAACCACTCTTGTGGCCAAAGCAAATGCCCACTCACAGATTATCACGTGAAAGTAGGTAAAGAATGTCCACATTTGGGTAGTGGTGGGAAACAAGCCTAGTTTGTAACTAACAGAGAAAGCAGCAAAGAGAAAGGAAAAAAAGATATATTGTGTTTACACTGAACATTTGAAGGCATCAAAGATGTTTTCAGGAGTAGAGTGGCTGCAGTGACCCTAGATAACATTTTGAGTTGTACAGACAAGAAGGTGAACTCCTTTTTTGTTCCAAAAGTAGCACCTGTTACACTCTGAACCCAATCGGGTTGAAAAATGGGATTCACTGCAACCTATAATAATTTTTCATTTGTCTTCCATAAGAATTGGAGGGACCAAACTAACACAAAACGAAGCAAGCAGCTACGAAAACGCATCCCTAAAATTAAGGATATAAAACAAAGTTAATAATAATAAAATAATATATTAACGTCTTACCTGCTTGTTATAAATATTGGCTGCAATCCTTTTGCGCAATACCAGTTCCATTGCAGCAGGATGGCTAAGCTGCACAGTAGTCTTCACTATCAAGTAAATTCTCTCATTTTGAGGAGTTACCCTATTCAGGTGCACCGAATCATGGACAGAAGAGTCCCAAGCAGCAGTGGCTGAAACCTAGGCAGACAAGCAAAACGGAGGAAGAAAAAGGGAAATCAAAGACTTAATTACTCTAACAAAAGGTATAATTTGCACTGATTTAACATGAAGTAAAGCATTTCTTTAATGAAAGAAAAACAAGCATCATTGAACAAAATGGGGTGAAACCTCCTTTTCGTAGTGAGGAATTTATCAGAAGAAGCGTAAAAGAGGTGTCAAGATATTGGGGAACACAATTGTGAGGACAATCCCTGCATCAAGCAAACGCTGCATCAGAAGGAAGTCTTCAGAAAGAGGAGGCAGAGAGGAAAGCAGAGGCAAGACTGGAGGAAGGAATACAAATTCTACTGCAACTGTATTAAAAGTTTATCAAATTCGATGGCATGTCTTCTATCTGTATTGGATTAGGTTATAAAGGCCTATACAGAATAAACATGCTCCCATCCTGCAGAACATCTTTTTCCTTCCCCCTGCCTTTTCCCCAACTTCAGCATCTCGTTTCTTCTGTAAACGGTCTCCTAAGCAATGGCCTGAGTTGGCACAGAGGGTGGAAGAAATGAGTTAAGAAATTCCAAAATGGATTCAGAACCATCCATTTTCAAAAAATTCCCAAACCTTATATTTAAAGAAGTAATTATGTACTACAAAGGAAAAAGTTTTATTTAAACATTATGCTTTGCTTAGCATGCACAATAAGTAGTTTTCTCTGAAGAATCAAGAACCTGTAAGAGGAATGATGAAGGAGTGAGCAAAGAAGAAGGGATTTTGAGTCAGGCAGCTGAATTACTCTTTTACCAAGAAGAGCTAAGACTTGTCACATTTGAATTAAGGCAAAAGGGCTAACAGGTCACTATCCTCCTAAATTTTAAGCAAATAGGCCAGAAAATAAAGGCAACACTAGATACAGATAGTACTTCTAAGACAAAAATATAGTAATAGTAGTTATTAAACATACACAAGTAGAAAATAAAACACACAAAGAAAGTCTTAACATAAGCTGCGGTTGTCAAGAAGGAGGCTTGCTAACAATTTACCTCATCATCACTGTGTTTTATGATCGGCAGATAAAAGAATGGACTCCCATGCTCCTTTGGTAGTATTGAGTTAACTCCTGATGCATGGGGACCTATAAGTTGTTCATTGGCACTGAGGTCATCAGCTAATGAAACAAACGTGCAAAGAATGAAATAGTTTTATACCAAAGGATATTAATATAGAGAGGCAAAGTTGTAATACAAAGCTGTAATAAAAGTCCTACCCATATTTCATAACACATTTAATCCTGATTAATCTTATTACTATGCAATATTTTGAAGACAATTTCAGCATACAGAAGAAGGGAAGTAAAAGCAGGCTAAGACTCAGCCTGAACACATTCTCACGTAACCTAAACAGAATTAAAAACTGTTTCTAGTTATTCATAACATTCACTTACCCAGACAGAAAATTTCTGATTTGTCCACCTGTCAGCCTAACTAGCTTATCTCTTGGGATATCTTGACATTGAGAAAAACAGTTCTGGCTACACTAGGTTTTTAGCTAAACAAACAACAAAAAAAAGTTGCACAATGATCCATCAATCTGTTTAAATATCCTTTTTGATCTTCTGTCTGCTAATCTCTGCTGATAATGGAAAAAAACAAATAAAAAGATTTCTTGTGAGCATAAAGGAAAGAATGTATATAATTTTCCAAAAGTGGCTTCTAAAGCAGGTATTAATATGTTGCCTATATAAACATCTCTAGCAGCCCACTGAAGTGCTGGATGTGACAAGGCCTGTGGATCCTCCACTGTTTTATGTCTAAGTTTATACTTACAGACTTGTTTCCTAAACAGTCCTTGAATGTGGTGCTAAATCTAGTCTCTTGTTGCTTACTGTGTATCTGTGTCCTAAGAATATACATCAGTAATCTCCTCACGTGTAAAGCTAAATACCTTCAATGGGAGATTTAGACTCTCTAACAAAACACCCATCGCAGTCCTAACACACTCTTCATTAAACTAGCTGTTAAAGCCTCTACAGATTATTCCAACGTACAGAATCAGAAGAAAAATAATTTTACAAGCCATATCAGACAGTGCCATTGCCAGGACTTGTTTCAATTTCTTGGACATTTCAGATTCAATCATTCATTAATTTATTGATCGAGACTGATTTCTACAATGCCCGCCAGGTTTCTTAATTTGCCATTACAACATACCATTCAAATCAAGGAAGAGAACAGGTATGTGTGTTTCCATTCCTGCAGGTGGAATCCTGAAACACAACAAAATACTGTTAATAAGGAAGGCAAATACATACCTAAGCTAATCTGGGCAAACAGATCTCCAGGATTCTTACTAACTGTAACCAACGACTAAACCTGTCAAATTTCTGATGGCGAATTTGAATGTCTATGGTGCACAGACAATGTTTTGTTCATCTACACATGGAGCTAAAGGTAATGCTTTTTAATAAAACTTAATTCACACCATACAGTACATTTCAGTTGCTGTGAGGATGATAAGTTTTAAACATCTTGCATTTCTTATAAAGTTAACCAGTTGTAGTTATCTCATACATAAAGGTTAGCAACCTTTCAAACAACCGAATATGTAGCTACTGACAAGGAATAGCCTTTACATCAATAAATACACTTTTCTCTGTATGACCCACAGCACATTTTAGGTGGATACAAGGGAAAAAAAAGGGGGGGGAAATATTATCACTCCATCATTCACCCAATGAAGAAGAGGTATTAGGTATTATCAGATATCAGTGTACACTTGATCAGATCCATATTGTCCACACTTTCCCAAATCTAACGTGTTGCATTTCTCATTTTTGCATGTCAGTTCCAATGATCTTCATTAAAATACAAATTTAAATTAAATTAAACGAGGAAAGAGAACACTTCCTTTAAAAATCAGAATTTCAACCCTCCCCACCTCTTATCAATTAAATTATCATGTGTTCTATCATTCATTTTCGAACAACTACTTTATTCAAAGGAGTCAAGCTACAGGATAACTCTCAGAATTTTGAAAAAATGTAAAATACTACGTTAAATACAAATGTGATTTTCAAATCTTGAAAGTTATCTCAAAGCTACTTTATGTAATAAGTTAACTAAGCAAACCTTTCTTACATTTGAACCAGTACCTGACCTTCTAGCCTTCTGCCAACTAAGTGTAATTGGTAACATTACAGGAAACCGCAGAAAGTTCTAAAACATTCCCAGATTTTTACCTTGTAGTATGTAATGTTCATGTAGAAAAAGCTAACCACTCCAATGGTTTTACTGAACGTACCAATTTGCCGGGGCACCGGGAATTCCACTGCCCGGTGCTGGAACAAATACTGCATTCCTCTCTTCTGTCAGCCCTACCCACTGTTCAACCAGCCGGGCTTCCCGTTCTATATCATCCTCAGATTTTTCTACAGTGAGAGAGATTAATATTATATATGAGATACATTTTTCATGGTATAGGGACTAAAGTACTTATGACAGGGACTTTAAGCTTCAGACCTTGTTTATTGCTGATCTTTTGAATTTGCTCATCCAAATATTCTCTGCGTTTTATCAATGCATCAGACCATCTTTCTCGTACACAATTTAAATCTTCTTCCTAACACAGAATGAGAAAAGAAAGTTATAAGGCTATGTGGTTAAGACTAAAGGGCAGTGAATTTTGTGATAATTTCATCAGAATTTATATTAAACAGCTTGCATGATGCATAAAACTTTTTTCCCCGATTGACATGCACACTGATTAAGTCCCTCATCACCCATGAATGGAAGCTTATTTGCTTTCAAGTCTCAAATTCCAACAGGAGGAAAAGAAAACATGACTGCCTCAGTTACTGATCAGAATGATACACCATAAGGCTAATTACTCGCAGAACTGGCAATCACACTTTGCAACAGCATATGGAATAGGAAAAACAGGTACCATCGGTGGACTGTAAGTTCTCCTGAAGATTAGACAGGTCAGTATGCCCTCGAACCTGCACAAAATCCCATTGCTAGCAGCTGCTATCAGTGCAATTAAGAGATTTCTCATGCAAACAAAACCCGTCATGCAATCATGCTTCGTGGTATCACAGAAAATCTGGTTCGTTCTTCTCTGTGATAAGTCAGAAAGCGCATAAACAGCCCGCAAGAAGTTAGTACCTAACTGGTATCTTTGAGATTGCTGTAAAACCTAATACATTATCTTAAGGGATGTCAGCATTCTCACCTAACTGGTTTTACGTCTGTAAAGCTGCCTACTAGAAATAAGACTTCCATGCAGAGGTCTGTAATGCGTTTTACTTTTTTAGGCATTTCCTCTTTTGCCCTTTGTCGCCTTTTAAATGATTCTTGTGTTATGCTTTCGAAACTCTGACTGTCTTGTATTTACTTATCACACAAAAAGCCAGGCTCAAGGTTTGTTTCTGCAGAGATAAAAAAATGGCTTCGCTGAAGCTTCTGTATTCCCCACGCTTGCATCCTCCCCTCTCTCTCCCACTAGCATTTCAGAACACAGCACAATTTAAAAGGTTACGATGTTTTCTTTAGAAAACAAACAAAAACCCCTATGCTGAATAATTTGGCTTGGAAAGATGCCTGCAACTGCAGGTGGTTGTTCTTTTCCCTATGATATTCACTGGAAACTGTTCTCATTCTAAATTAAAGTGTCTAGGCTTTTATACACATAGCAATTCCTGTAGCCAGTTAGGAGAGCTGACTGCTGAGTGCTAGAGAAGAGAGCATACTGCAAGAGGATAAAGTCACAAGGTAAACTGAAGTAGCAGTGTTTCATAGCCCAGGTAGCCTCTTAAATGCACAGCATATATTTATTTCAAAGCCGCTTTTGCTTGCTCCAGTACGCTCGTTCATTTGAAAGTTGCTGGCTCTTAGCATTAGCTGTGCCCCATGCCACAGGATTGACAGCCACAGCAGCAATACCTGGTAACTATCCATATCACCACCATCATCCTCCTCCTTCTGGTAGGAGAAAATAGATTTTGTAAAACACAAAAGAACATGCATTTCTCTCAACAGAAACTCACAGAAATACCACAAAACACAAATACAAACACTTCTGACACAAACAAACTTGTAAAATGTTAAAATTACAACATTCAAATAACCAAAGTCTTATTAACAGGTAGAAATAGATTTTTTTTTTTCATTACAGACTAGAGCATCTCATCGATGATTTGTGTATCAGTGAATATATTTATTAAAAAAATGTAACATAGAATAAAGTGCCAGAAAAAGGACTGAGCAAGCCTGTCACCCATCTCCACGTTTTACAGTTTCATCTATATTTAAGGCAATAATTACTTGTGGTTCTGAAGGCAACGCTTCTGACAAAGGCACCTCGCTTCCCTGGGTGGCCCATTCCATTTATCCTTTGCCATCACTGTTAAAAGCATGTTTTATTTCCAATACGAATTTGTCCAGTATTGGTTTGAAGCCATTTATATTTCTTAAGAACTTTTTCTCCTACATGAAACAGCCCTTTCACATTCAGTGATGGTTATTTCTGATTCTGATCAAGTAACAGCCCAGTCCTTTTTGAAAAGGTAAACAGTATTTTCACCATAAGACATTTTCTCTGTTAATTTTCTTTTTTTTCTTCCCCTCAACTTTCACCATCCTTGCAAGGGAGGGAAACTAATGGAGCTAGGAATCTACTATTAATCATCTCTACACACAAAGGTAAAAATAATTTCCATATTGCTCCTGTTTTGTGTATACTCAAACACCATCTTTGACTCTTTATCAGTTACACAGTAAGTTCTTAGCAAAAAAAGCAGATTTAGCACCATATGCTCACATCATACATATTAGCATCAAAAAAATGTAAAACTGCAGAATTACGTATCATGTCTAAGGTCCCTTATGGAACTATGTTGGACTGGGCTCTAGAACAGCAAAACAAAACCAAAAAGAATATAAATCAACACCTGAAAAAACAACTGTCTCACCTGGTAGCTGTCCAAGCCCCTTTGCAGTTTGGTTGACCTGGCAGTCACACCACCTACAGAGACCGAAAGAATTGCTTCTACCATGAGAGGCAACGTTCCCGAATGTTGTACGGGTTTCACTGTCACCTGAACTCTGCGAGAATGACCCTGAACAGGTAATTTGAGAGAACAAAGGAAGAGAGAGAGAAAATCAGAGAGAAACTAAGAATAAAATTAAGCATCAATTTAAGCTCAGATAAGAAGAAAGGGAAAAGATACGTACCTGCCTAAGCTGGAAAATCCCCCCTGTGTTCACATCTTTTGCCTGATGGAGTTCAACTGCAGTATATTCTCCCATCTCATTTAATTCTTGTATGGAAATCCACATTTCTATTCTTCGAGTTACTTCATTCCACCTACAAAGACATCCCCACAAAAACCAACGGTTGCCTCACTAAACTATATTTTGTGCACCACAAGTATGAGAAAGACTTTGGAAAGCTGACAGAGACATTCATGTTTAATTTATTTGTACCTGTCTCTCAGCGTCCTAGTTTTAGCATGAAGAGAATCAACTTCCCAAACAGAGCTGCCATTGCCAGTACATCTGTGACCCCACACCTCAATAGCAAGAGCTCCTTCTGAAATGAACTCCAAAAACTCCTCTGTGACGTTCACCACGTAGTCCTGGCAATGAGAGAAACAAATCGCATCCAACCACATGAAATAATTGTATCTCCTCAACTAGTTTGTATGACACACCAAACGACTAACTACCTGCATGGTAAAACCACACAGTTTGGATCATAAAGCTTGCCTCTGGTCAAGAAAGTTGCGAAACATATAATCTCAGCAATTCCTGCTTCTGCATACTGCATTCCATGCTTTGAAACTTTCCATAAAAACGATGTCACAGCTCAAACGATCTTTAAGTTACTGAGTGTACCAAAAAGGCATATAATAAGATGTCATTATATAAACTATAGTTTCCCCCCTGCGTTATAGATGACATCTGAATTTAAAAGACTAACGAATTGAAAGATTTTTTCATTTTACTGCATTTTGAAGAGGTGATGAAGTGAAAAAATATGACATGCTAAAGTACAGTTAGAAGTTATTAGTTAAATGACTTGATTCCTTCCTTCTTCCCCCAGCGAAACAAAGCTCAAATTCTAAATAGCTTATCTCAAACATGCCATCCTCCCAGTAAAAGTACTTCATAATAAAAATAGTTACCTTACAGTGAGAGAAGGTCACTGTAAAGTGAGCATCCTTGCTCTGAAGTGAAGGCACATCTGGATCTACCACTGGTGCCACCACTGTTGACTCACATTGATCCCAAAACGTATATTGACAAAAGACAAAGTTGGAGAGATTAGGTGGCAGTCCGGTTGCTTCTTTGATTTTTACCTGAGGAGGCAAAACAGATGTTCCCATGAATATGACTGTTTCTTCTTCAGTTGTAAATGGTTCGAAAACTAAATATTTAAACCAAAAGTACCAACAGCCAAGAAGAACTTTTTAAAGGACACTTCCAATTCCTTTCTAAGGATGTCTCTATTTAGGAAATCTATATTTTGCATACACAGACATGCAGATGCAAGGAAAGCAGTTACATGCATTTAAGTAGCCCACTCATGTACGTGTTTTCTTTGAGGAAGTTGATAAGTTCAAGTGGAGAATGAAGCACTTCATCACAGAAGAAATAAAATCCAGACTCCACTCATAGATCCTACAGTTGATGATCACATAAACCGTAGGAGATGGTTACATGGAAATACTATTTCCCCTTTTGTGTTTGCCGAGAAGGACAGTCCTTGTCATGTCAGTATTTATGACGCAGACTTGCATACACTAGAAACTAATGTGAATTAATTCAGCCACTGGCAAGCACCACCAGTGAGACGGACCTACCCTGAACTGGGGCAGAAGTCCCTCTTTTCTCTTTAGAGAATTTTAAGCAAGCAATAGCCTACACAGTGTATTGCTTTACATCACATTGACTACATAGTTCTGAAACTGTTAACTTCATCATGTATTCTCACCCTGCAGGAGAGCTTTTTTGCTCTATGAATAATTTCTCCGTTGTTATCCATGACTTCCAGGCTCCCGCTCTCGCTGGAGTTCTCAGATGAGTCATCTCCTTCTACTACACGTTCTGGGACAGACCCAGTGACTCGCATAACTTCAATGTGCAACCGTCCTGCAACCTAAGGCAAGACAAATACCATGAGCCTGTGCACAAGGGACTTAAGGACATGAAGATGGTAAATATCTAACTCTAGAAGGTGTGCAGAAGCAGAACTGAACAGCTCTCAACCCCTAAACAAAAAGCAACAATGTCAAAAAAGAGAAAAAAGGAATAGAAAAATAATTATATGTATGCAGAATCACCAACCTTTTTAATTCCCACACAACAGAAAATGCATACAGTGTCCTGACTGTACATCAGAACCTTAATATGTTGGGGTTTTGCTCAGTTACCTACATTGACACTACGAATTTTATTCTACTATCTTACTAGTTGAGCAATTGTAAACAATTAAACAGAAAACATACATAGCAATTTGCAAAACACTTATTCACTGGGAAACAAGACACTAAGCATCATTTGCTTGTTAAAAAAAATTAAAAATCGGTGTAAAATCGGTAATGGCACAAAGCCATGTTACCCTTATTAGGATACATAGGGGCAAATAGGTGTGCCCGGCCCACTGTACATCAGGGCACTCTTTGGCTTTACCTCCCCCTGCTGACTGATGATGGGCACAGCGTACTGCAGCTTCACGTCGTAGAAAAGGCACTCCAAAAACACATTGGCGACGCCAATTAAGTTGTGATTCTCTTGCGCTTCATAAAAAGGGTCACCTCTTTTGCCAATCAGCTTCCTTATCTGTTTCAAAGATCGTAAAAGTCATATAAAAAAAACTGTGGGCATGGGAACACAAAATCAAATAACGACATAATGTAAGATTAAAAGTCAAAATTAAGTCACTACCAATCTTTTCTGTTCCTTCCTGTTACACAAGTAGAAAGATACTATGAGCATATCACAGATCCAAAATGAAATCTTTGAGATGAGACATCATACAATCCTTTCTTTAGTATGGGATATAGTCATATGATGACCTGCATTTTTCAGTGATGTCAAGACAAAGCAGATTTTACCATGAGCAAGCACAGGAGCCATTGAGTTCAAGAAGTTTCACCTTACTTTTCTGCTCTGTTTACACTTTTAAAATGAGAGGACAAACTATCCCCTGGGTGAATAGCTGGTCTGGCTGCTGGGTACCACTACAATGGCAAAAGGGAAGATGCAGAATGACTCCCACTTAAGCCTACAAGAGTTCTTCTGACTCCCATAGAGCTGAGATCACATCTGCAGCATTTTCTAGGCCACTACCCCATATACAGCCACAAAGAATTCATGCAGATTCCTAGCACAATATGCACTCCTCAGTGGACTTGTCAGCTCCTTCCCTTCTCCTCCTCCTCTGTCTTCAACACATGCATTTGACCTACGTGTTTCTGCGTAGCACATAGAACACATGCATTATGGATGACATAGGTCATGGCAAGGACGATCCTGGCTCAGGCAGACATACTAATGTATTCAAAGGATGTGCTATCAATTCTTACTAAAGTCAGCAGCAAAATCATCGTTGTCTTCAACGGGCACAGATGAAGTGTATTATGATTTTAGAGATTCCCATTGTCCCGTCCAAGGCATGTAACAAAGGCACAACAGCTGTTCAAACATATTTGAGAATGGTTCTTGACACAAGCAATTTAGGTACTCCCTATCAGCCACAACACAGCAAGATATACTTCCTATGCAGTTCTACCTGGATACTTAGAGGACATCTTCTGGAACACCGACCCTCATATCTATCTCTTGCCAGTTAACAAGCATGCTTTTGACAAGTCTCACGCTTATTTGCCAAGGCTAACATACTATTAAAATTATCAGGAAATGCCACTTAGTTTTGATGGAGATAGTGATGTTGCCTAAGTGTCTTCCATTGATTTCTTCACTGCTTCAAGGCTGGGGGACATACAAATGAGTATTTAACATTTTAAGATCAAGTCTACCCCACTACTATGCTCTGCACCTTGAGCGTACCTAAGCAGCATCTTTGCTAGCTTTGCTACTTACCACAGTTTAATCGTTCTGTTTCTAACACAGCTTTGCTGCTTCTGTTCAGAGCCTGTGCCTATCTGCACGGCACCTATATTACGCCAGGTAAACTCCTGGTGGCGTCATGAGTCACTATCTCAACACAATTATATCTGACCTCAGTGCACTTATACCTGAGAATGCAAGTGAGGACAGGACATAGCTGTGTTTTGTTATGCATGGGCATTTTGAATATTCAGTATTATTCACAGTTTTTTGTTTTGCTTAAAAAAATATCACAATACTGTACCCTTTCATATACAAAGTTATTGCACTTAATTTGTACAACATATTAAAAGGCGTTAAAAGAAAACAAACTCCATCTCTGATCCCTTTCAGAAAATATATACAATACCTCAGGTATTTTCTCCTTCCACTCTTGATAGAGGTCTCTCATGTCAATCAATTTGTTCTCTAGTTTCTCGATAGTCCACACTTGAGTGCCTCTTCCTTTTCTTCTCACTTGAATAGCAGGCTCACTTACTATTGCACCCCTCTAAATCAGAGGAAAAAATAATCACTGCAGGAAAGGTGCATGCAAGTAGTTTAACTCTTTGCTCAAACTGCATTCCTAAAAAGGAATAAAATACAGAACATGCAGCTTTTCTCTGCATGACACCCATACTATCTCTGTCCTCAAACACAGCACACCCTACACGTCTCTGAGGGTCCTGACCTCTTTGTCCTTCTCACACAACTTCCATTCACACAGGAATATAAACACTCTCAATCAAACCACTTATGACAAGCCTATTATCCTAATTGCTATCATTATATTTACAGCAGCACTACAACTAGAAAACCCTTAAGACAAAAAAAAATTGTAGGCATCTTTAATAAAAACCGGTAATTTTTGCAAAAAACTAAAATGCAGGTTTTACAGCAATAGAACACAGATGGCTGTTCACAAACCGCATGCACATACGGTGATCATACACTTGAAAGAACAGCAAGAGACATACTTAATGCCATGTTCTCATTTTTATTTGTAATTATGCACTTTCAGTATACAAAATCAGACAGTATCCATATTTTGCTTATGCATAATCTAGTAACAGTAACATTTTGTGGCCTCAAATTAGATGTTATATACGTCTATATATTTTAGATTAGCCATAAAACTACATTTTCCAGCATTCTTTGCTGTCATTACCTTTTTGTTGGCACTGAGGTTTTCAGCAGGGATCTGAAGTGTTACTTGATAATCTGTTAGTTTACTCATCTCTTCTGCTAAGAAGTTTGCTTCTCTCACCAGTGTATTTGCCTTTACTATCTGCTCTCGAAGTTTAGCCAGGCTCTGTCGAAACAATTCATCCCTGTGGTGCAGTAGGTAACATGAAAAATACACAGAAACCTATTTCTAATATTGGAAAGCTGCAAACAGAGTTGCTAACAAAGACTTTTCTGAAACAAGTTTAAGAAAAAATGTTGTATAGCATTACGTCAGCAAACATGAAACAGCGTCAGACCATTTTATTAAGGAAAAGCAGTGATCACTTATTAAACAAACATATCACTTTTGAGATAAGTCTAGCACAGTAATGCCCAAATAGAAGGGCACAGTACAATGGGAGCTGTTACAGTGATGATTTGTTAATAGCCCTAGGGACATTCCTAATTTTCAAGAAATGAAATAACTGCAGTTGCCTTTGTCTTTAATCTGGAGTCCTGTTCCACAGAAACTACCAGCCCCAACATGTGAGACTTCATCTAGATAAAACCCGCTTTTCCTCAGATCGTGATGATGGAACCTGCAATCACTGCAGGCCAAAGCTTTACGTCACAGATAGGGCTCCACAGTGCTACAGACCCTCAGACCTCCCTCCATACACAGAAACCATCTCAAATGTACACATTAAAAAAAAAAATTAAACATTTTAAGTCCTATATACGCGAAGTACCTTTTAAGTAATAGCTGAATGAGCACAGGTTAAAGCTTGTGCACCCATACAGCTAACAGCTGCTGGAAAAATTTCAGAAAGGTTTCCAAGGCCTGTCTGAGCAAATCTGTTCTAACCTAACACCTGGCAAACCTGCTATGACACATACTGTATCTCCACCTGCAATACTAAGATACGCTCTCTACCTGGGATTCTCATCTTTAATTTGCCATTTAAAAGCATCACGATTATCCTCTGAGCAAATGCAAAGTCCTCCTCTCTTTGTAATCCCAACAGCGCCTACTGCACCTCATCATCTTCATAAAACTCATGATCAAACTTCAGATATTTCAGTGACCAGCACCCCCCTGTATGATTTTTTAGCTTTTCTATACAAAGTACTACTGAAATACAGTACACGTTGTGCATAAACACTTATAATTTCTACAAAATACATTACATTACAGGCATCGCAGGAGGAACAAGTAAACTTATGGATCTTGCTGTGAACACAGACAAGTTTGCCTATTTGCCTTTATTCAGGTAAGCTCAGATCTTTTGTATGTATTTATAGTAGAAGCGACAAACAACTATTAATATGCCCTTCAGCCTCCAACAGAATTCTTCTTGAATAGCTATCTCTTTTAAAAATATCCCAAATAACAGCCTGGGTAATTCAAATTGCTCTCTCCTGGTTCCCTGATACCATACCAAAGTGGTAAACAACCAAGAGTGTCAGAAGCAGCCCTGAATTTTAGTGCCTTCAACATATTAAACATGCAGTTTTGTGTCTCTCCTCTATCTAGCCTAAGTTTGCAACAGAGGTGGGTTTTGCTGGATCTTAAAGAACTGCTACTATCACTGGACTTTTAGTCCACTTCCTCCATATCTGCTCCTGGCGTTACACGGGAAATTCCTTTCCCCCTGCCTCTTGCTTCTGTTATCCAGGCCATCAGGATTAAACCAGCAATCCCAGATCATGGGAGTGACACATTCCGCAAACAGCTACAATTTTGGATTCACCCAGAAAATGAAGGTAGAGTCAAGAATTAGTCACTAAATAGTACTTATTACTGAGAGTGCGTTACACCTGCAACCACTGCGAGACAGCTGCCTAGCTTGAGAAACAGAAGGCAGCTTTGATCTGTAAGTGCTGTAAGAACCATGGGATTCAGCTACAGCCAGTCCCTTCCCTTGATCCAGGAAACTGGCATCTGGTTAAGTTTTTCGGGGAGGCTCCCACACTGATCTTGTCTTAGCTAGATTCTTGAGAAAGGAATGGTTTAAGACTATAAGCAGGACTTATGAGTAACTCAACCAATTATTATGAGTAGTTCTCATGACAGTTGCATTTCTCTGTATATAGCTGTGCCAGCACCGTTCCAGAACCTTCAGCAAAAAAATATATATGTTTCAGATAGGATTTCTTAATTCTTACTACACAATACATATGACAAGCTCCATCAGGATATTAACCAAAGCAAATACCCAATGAATAGGAAATTCTGAAACAATTATTTAAGCCAGACAAGGGAAACTTACCTCTGACACGCACGAGGTGTCACTGCAAGTCCTAATGTCAGATACAGAAAATGCTGAGCTAAACCTCTGGTCCAGTACACCACCACCCCCTCCACATCTCGACAAATTAAATTTGTTCAAAGTTACAATGGGGTTAACTTTATGCCAACAGGTATTAACGCCGTGTCAGGTGTCATCTGTCTTTCCATAGTCAGCAGAAAGCCAGAATAAACTCTGTGCGATGTGTTCTAGCTGATACGACAGATATAACCACGTGCCTACATCTGATACCTATCAAATTCATTTTGCTGGTTGATCCAGTAAAGCTCAGCTTCGTTTGCAATGGCAACAGAGCAACAGCTAAACCTGCACTAATCAAAGCCCATGCAATCTAGACACTTGGTTCTTCCACACGTTCTTCACATCCAGTGTTCCCAGTTTTTCCTGCGTTTCTTGCCCTCTGGCCAGTTGGCTGGTAAACACCCTCTCAGCACCATGTTACCATGCTTTTACAGCAGAAATCCCTCAAAGATATTTTTTTTCTGGTTTCTTATTTAAGAAGATTCAATNGAAGATTCAATCCCCCCCCCCCTTTTTTTTTCAGAAGCCGAAATCTCTTTTAGAATTATAAATAAATAAAAATTGTACCTAAGAGGATCTTCTGGAAGACAGGAAACTGATAATCAGTTCTTCCAGAGGACAGGAAACTGATAATCAGTTCTTCCAGAAAACTGCTTATTCGATGCTGTGCCATCAAAACATTATCAGACTCCTTGCTGATCATAACAAAAAGCCTCCATTCTCCACTTTTTTACCACGCAGCAAAGTACAGACTGCAAGTAGTTCAACAGTTATATAGAGCAAAGCCTTCACTCATGCAATCCAGAGGCAAAAATGCTTGTTCAATGCACAGCTCCTCCTAAGAAACATCTAACAACTACTGAGGAGAGAAGGCTGGCAGAACACCTAGCCTTGATATCACTCCAGATTCTCATGTTTTTTATGTCATTACATGGTAGTGGTGGTTGGTTTATTTTAAGTTGATCACAATTACAATTTTTTCTTCTCAACTCTCATGGACAGGCAAAAAGTTTTTTGCTACTTCCTTTTCCCTTCTGTTGCATCTTCCCTTTCCAGTAAACCCATTTCTCTTCTCTGCTGCTGAAAGGGTTATCAATGATTTTCTGATCGTTTCCCTGTGCTCAACAAACAGTTCTGAATAGCAATGATTCCAAGTACCGTGTTTCTTATTTTGCACTCCTTCTGCAGCCCTAAAAGAGCCTGCAAATCCCAACAATGACTCTGCAATGCTTTACATTCAGTTCCCAATGATTCTGTTTTTAGCTCTTACAGGGGCAAACAATTATTTTAATTAAAGTTGAAACACAGCACTACTTCTCCATAGACTTGCCATGGAAAACATTCTAGTCATTGCTGGTGAGTGCGTCAACAGTTTGTTATTTGTTTGGGTTTTTTTCCCAGGCCAAACTGGGCAGAAATTATAAAACAAAACCTTGCACAAAAACTAAACCAAGATCTGTTCTGTTCTATTTCTAACACCTGGAATTTGAAAGCTGCAATACAATCTTGCCTATCTTTATTAGGCTCCTCTTGCACATGGATTTTTTTTCTTTTAATGGTGGAGAACAAAGCAAAAATAATCAAAATAGGAAAGAGGACTCAAACTCACTATGTATAGAAAAAAGGCTGAGTGAATAATGAAGCTTCTGTTTTAAAAGAAAATATATTTAGAAGAAACTTACAAGAAACGTGAGTACATCTCATCATTCTTCCTGCTGAATTAACCCAATGACAGAATACTCATTTGTATGCCGAAGACTTAAATTATCTTGGTTGCTGCCCCTAGAACTTCCCTCCACAGAGTTGACTTCCTTCTCTGCCCAGTGATACTAACAAGAAGCTTCTCCCATTGTCAAGATGCAAAACCACGCATGCTGCTTAAACTCTGCTCACATCTTCCTAGTCTGCTTTTTTAACAACCCCTGCAAATCTCTTGACGATCTTTCACCAAGGCTGCATTCGGGTACCACACTATTCCTTTGCAAAGAGGCAAGCCTCATGGCAGGCAAGCCTTTTACATCCTGAACAGCTCAAAGATACTCTATTTGACTGTTCTACAGTTCTCAAATTCTTCTAAAGCTCAGTTTACTTTTAGAAACACATACAACACAACATTTAAGGACTCACATTTTCTGCTCTCACTATATACTCTCAACACACAATACTCCTTAGTGGACACTCAGCTTGAGTTGACAAATTTACCTCTGCGCTATCCTTTTTTCTGTCCAGAACTAAAATAAATTGCCAAACCAATAGTTTCAGAAGCACTTTTCTGGTTTTAAAAAAAGCCGGAACGTTGATCAATAACAGCTAAGTTCTTATTTTATCTTTGTGTTAAATCAAAGAGGAAGATTTTGTATGCACGTTATACATCACAACCTAGTCCTAAATGAAATGCTAACACTTTGGTGGAGGCAGATCTTGCACTGCACATCAACTCCACCAAAATATATTATCAGTTTCTGTCAGACAGTTCAAGTCTCATCCTTCACCCTTTGTAGTTCTTATTAATTCCTTTGTTTTAACTCCAGTATTCTCACCTTTCTTCTGTCCAGAGATTTACTTTCTGCTGTGCAGTCTGAGCAGTGTAGGAGAGTCTGTCGCTGCCGTGCTGATGCTGCCTTTCTGGAGAGAGCTGCTGCCGCAGCAGCTCTAACTCACGTTCATACATCAGCCGCTGCTCCTCAAGAGCACTCCGCTTCTCTTCCAAGTACTGTTTCTCCAAGATCTGGACCACATTTTGTACTGGGTCTAACAAGAAAAGAGAGGGGAGAAAAAAAAAGGAAGAAAAAAACAAACACAGAAAAGTGAGAAAACGCCATTTAAGCCATTTCAGCATTACAGAACACACATTTGGTAACAGTAATCACATATCCCAGAGTCGTTGCAAACACAAAACAGTCATTGCCCTCCAAACAGCCAAAATAATAAATATTGCATTAAGTAAATAAATCCAAACAAGGAAAAAAAATACGGCATGCAAAGAGGCTAGAACAATGGTTAAGACCCTTATCTACTGCGTACTTTAGTACTGGGAAGTTATAATATGTTCCGGAACCCCAGTAGGAAAAAAAGAATAGATGGAAAAGTGAACAAATTAATAAGAAAGCAAAGCAAAATACAAGGGAAGATGATGTTAACCAGAGAAGGAAATGATTTAAGGAAATAAAAGCAATTTACTTTCCCCATTTTGGCAGAGAATGAAACACGTTGCAAAGCTGCAGATGAAAACCGAGACAAACAAACTGACTGACTGGTCACGCATTGCATTGCACTAAAGTGCTTCACAGCACTGAAACAAGCAAAGTATGTTTTGGAGGTGACTCCTGCACTGAGCTTTAAAAACCACATTTCTTCTCAGTTTCAACCCAGAACAAATATCCATTTGGATACTCTGTCCTGAAGTAACAACTGCTTATGTCAATCAGCCATAGTTAAATCTCAATTGCATTCGAATTAAAGAAATATTACTCTGTCTGTTCCTGGGTTTAGGTCCGATGCCAGACTGTGCCTCTGAAAGAGCAATTAAATCGAATAAACTCCTTCTATATACTACCAATATATATCTGCTTCATGTATGCACACCTAAGAGCTTAAACAGAGCAAAAAATGTGGTGTGCAAGAGGACCAATCTAGATGAATAATCACCTAACAGATTGCTGATTCTGTACATCAGAAGGGGACGGGAGAGAGGGAAGTCCCATAGTTGGAGTGGTGGAATATTAGGGTAAGTAACAACGCAGGTTTAGGACATGCCAGGATTTTCAAATGCAAAAAACTTCAGCTTTGAAACAATTGTGCAAGCATAAAAAAAAAAAAGAAAAAAGAGCTGCTGTGACTTTTAAGGATGACAGTCTGTCACAAAGGAGGGAGAAAAATAAACCCAGATTTAATTACACTGTCCCACTTTGGAAGTAGAGGTGTGCTTCTCCAAAAAAATACCACAACCAAACATGTCAGTGTGATTTAGTTATGAACCATCTTGCCCTCACTACCAAAACCTGGTCCTGTAAGATTTTGCACAAGTGTTCCTGATACTACAATGCTATATGAAAAAAAAATGTGGGTTACTATAGCGTGCACCAGAGGACTTGCATGAAAGGTCCTGCAGGGTTTTCATCAGCAGTAGTATATGTTGGTCACCGTAACATGCACGTACACTCTCCCAAAAACCACATCCCTTGTACCTTCACGAACAAATGCATCATTACTGTATTCAGCAATGTAGAATAACTTACTTAGTACTAAAACTACTGAGACCAATTTTGCTAAAAGACAAACCAACTCACTGTCTGTGATTTCACATACACAGCTATTTAGGCAAGCCACTTTATAAAACAAATCCTTGCTATTATAAATGCCAGAGGAGCAAACAGGATCTCCAGGGTTATGTTGTTACACTGCAGTGGGTTTGTATTTACCTCTCAGCACCCTTACTTGAAATATTAAGACTGATATAAAGCCTGTCTTTAGTTTTAGCAGAAAACAAACACCAATGCAAGTTGCTGCTCTGGCCCTAGCCTTATCTGGGAAGAAATCACTGGGTTCACACAAAGGGATCATAAAATACCACCACAATGGTAATTATAAAGCACAAAGTTAAAAATCAGTCAGCATAAATAGCAACCAAATAGCAAAACAGCGAAGCACAGAAGTGTCTTAAAATAACCAGAAATATTAATTTTTAGTACATGACATTCTCAGAAAATGGTTAGCTATTTTTAGCTTTTAAACAGACAGTGCAACAAAAACAATTCACTGAACCAAGTTCTAATATTTTAGACTACAAATCAGGTTATTCACGTTGATCTTCATCATCATGCTCCTAACTTCTCCAGATAATACCAGAATTACCTTCAGGTACATAGGTTTTACTGGATAATCCCTAAAATCATTTAAGTTATGTGAAGAATGGTTGAGAAATCAGGTATTACGCAGAAGATACAGAAGAGGCATGGAAGAAATTAAAGCCCTGTATTGTGTTTGCAAACACAGGAAATGAATCTAAGGCTGACTCATTAAGACAAGACTTTCCTAAACTGCTCAAAGACCAGCTCTGAGTTCAGGGAGCAGATTTGCTTAATACAAGTGATCCTTCCAGCCACATATATTTACAGGTTCACAGCCACCACAAGATCTACTATTTGGAAACATGTAAAATATTTGGAACGAGATGCAAAAATCTCATCTAAAAATTCCTAATTTAAACGAAATCCATTACTGCTTGGGGGAAAAAATGTATTTGTTTGTATTGCAATGCAAAAGGAAAATTTGCACTCTTAGAAAACTCTTCAATTTAACTTTTGAAAGACTTTACACAGAAACCCCCAAACCTTTCAGAGTTAAAAAGCAAAATATGGTGTGAATTTTAAACATCTAGTTAGAAGATTAAAAAATAAAGTCAAGTTTTTCACAATTCAAAAGAACTACAATAGTGTTTAAGTTAGATTTAAACACCATGTTCCACAATTTTGGATGTCTCATACAAAGTCAAATAAATTAGGGAAGATTCTATCCAAAGGCTGCCAAATGCACAGCAAATTCCACACCATGTTAAAAGTCCCAAGTCCCAGTCTTTTACATATATATGTGACAAGAGTTCAATGGCCCTAAGAAGACTGTTCGTACACAGTTAATCCTCTGCAAAATGTTAGGATATTAATATTGAACCAGAAGAATGTACTTTCTCCATAGGACGAACAGCATTTATTACCTTGCTGCAATGTCACTTAATTCACATCTGGAACCTGTTAATCCAGTAACAACAATGCTGAATTAATTCCTTAAGATTTCGTGTAAGTGCATTTTTCTAAGCAAGCGGGAAGAAGGTTATGACACAAGCTGCTTTGTTGAGTTTCATCAAAATCCCCATCCCGAGCTGTAACAGTTTTGTTTGCTTAAATGAGAAGCTGGGTAACCTAATCACATTGTTTAGTTAACCACTGCACTCTATACAAGAATAAAGTAAACTTCTTTGCTGCATTCTGTGTTTGACCAGCATCACAAATTAGCCTTACAAAGCTGATCTGACAGAATCCCACAAAGAAAGTTAACATGCTGAAGGGAGGAAAGAATCTGCAAGTTTTCATTACAGCTGTTTTCAAAGTTACACATTTTCCTCAGAGCTTCTTTGGAGCGTGATGTAGTATGTGACACTGCTGTACTGGTTAAATGCCATAAAAACAAATGTGCTTGCACTCTGGAGAAGCTAGGCTATTAATTTAAAGAATGTTACTGTTCTCAAAATGATCAAGGGGGAAAAAAGCCCAAACCCTTTTGCTTTGGGCTATATCAATACGTGCCTATAAAATAACTATCTAATAAATTTTTTCAAATACCCCTTTATACCCACCTAGGGTTTCTCCAGAGAATACAGATAATAGAATTAACTGTCTTCAGTTATTTAGTTATTTCTTCTTCCTGACCTGTATTTATTTTTCATTTTAAGGAAGAATAAATAAATGGTATTGCAAGAAAGCTGCTTTATTTCTTACCCAGCAAACTGGAAGCCTGTGCATATAACTATTTTAGCTATACCACTGAACAGAAGCTATACCAAGAACAGAACCTGGAAAGGCTAGCTGGCTTCTAATCAAAAGACCAGCTGATGATCCTCACAGTCACTTGTTTTCCCAGGCTTTTATTATCACTTACTACTCCAACTTAGTTAAGCAACACCTACGTGGCAAGGGGCAGAAGAGACAAGAAGCAGAAAAATTGGGTCCTGATGCCTCTGAAACCGTGCAATGCGTATGACTGCTACCATTTGCTGTGCCTTAGTAAGTACTCTAAAGAAACAGCAAGGTCTGCGCTACACAGCAAAGACACAGAAAACAACTGACCGAGACAAAAATTGCCCTGGATCACCACCAAAAAAGCCTACTGAACTAAAATGTAAAAAAGCTTGAAATATTGTGAAGAATCATTTCCATCAGCTAGATAACAACATAAGAAAACCAAAAAATGTGACCTCCTGTTCAAAGAACACTGACTCATTGTAGACTGCTACAGTTTAGTCAAATCCCAGTTAGTGACTAGCAGATCAAGCGTCAATTAATGCTTTCAAATTTCTCCAGCAGTCTCATGCATGAGCCAATCAAGTTCAAAAACCTTTGTCCCAGTTTTGGCACAGATACGGGATGGTCTGAGGCCTTAAGACAGGCAACAGAATCTTCACAAGGGATGACAACACCGAAGACCACCAGGATGGCAGATTCATCTGAAATTCGTCTCCTGGTACGAGTGAGCCATAATGATAATATTTCTGTTATCAAACAGTAATTTCACATCAACTTCAATGACCTGACCTTGTAACTTGCTCACACAAGCAATTCCATTAAAATCAAATTGTAAAAAAGTTGCTAACTATTGCTAGAACATCAAGAATATGAAACCATCATGCTGTATTCAATAGTAAGACAAAGTTAAAGAGGATACCAACAAGAAAAAGTAAATACTGTTATTTCAACAAGTAAACCACAGCAAACAATGGAAATACTGCAAAGATATGAATAAAGAACAGAAAGCAATGAAACACCTACTGTGTCTTCTTGGTCAGTGACCAACACCCAGGTATTTGCCTCTCAAATTTTGTGTATTAAAAAACCTGTATGAAGCATTCAGTAGTTTACCGAGTTTTTCAGCATTGCTTCATACCATATTACATCATATGAACTATGACTTGCCTTTTGGAAACCATGAAAACACCATATTGCTTTATATATACCATATTATTGCTTTATAAATACTGTATTTTACTATACTGGCCAAAAAAAAAGGCATCACAATAGGTTTTAACAAAGATTAAATAAAATATTGAGTGACCAAGCATTAAAACCACACTAGCTGATATCTGACTATTGATTTGTTATCATGTCAATGTTTTCCTACTAAGGCTAAAATGGTGTCAAGTCATATTTGATACGAAAGGAAGGATGAAATTAACTGAGCCATATCTGGAGCACCCTTTTGTTTGCAGTAACTTGCAAAACCAAGACGTTAGTAGGACTGAGACGATGATTTGACAGGCATATGATGACAATTCAGCTGCACTGTAACAGACAGCAAATGTACAGATAAAATTCTGTGTCAGGGCACAAACCAACTACTAATTTTTGTGCATGTGTCTGTATTTATACCTAGGTGCATGTATTTTTTTATATATACAAGCCTAACATTGTTTCTATAAAGTATCTTTTTCTGAGAATGCTCCAAAGGCTCCTGGAGCTACTGTACCATTTGTTTTACGGAGAAATTAAGTTCCATGCTGAATTTGTTAGACAATCCAAAAGAACATTTTAATCTGGCATTTGCCTTACCATTACTATTCAGTGTCTTCATAATAACTTCCATTTGTGCAAACTCATAGTTGTAGTCCGGTTCTGAAGAAGCTTCACTAGCTGCATCCAGATCGTGCTCTCCTAATGAAGTTTCTTTCTCAAGGTCTTTCAGCCAATCTCGTCGTTTCCTCTTTGGTAAATTGATTCTGCGTAAAAATTGAAATTCAGTTTCTAAAAAGTTTATGCAGAACAGTGGAAGAAAAAAAAAATAGGCTGGATGTAAAGAGGCTGGAATGTAAATGTCAACTATTACCTAAAAAAGTGGTTGTTTCCCCATAATATTCTATCTCCATGCCATAACTGAGTGACAGAACATACCAGTGCACCATTTACACAGGATCTGAAAAAAGAAAATACAACTTCAGTGAAGTCCTAAAAATAAAAGGCTGAAAAGTAACTACATGACCTACTGCTTCTCCCATCTACAGACAGTGATTTGTATCTCACCATGCACAAATCTGCTAGGTTGTCACTAAAGAATCAACAGGAAAGTTACTGGTCTGCTCTCTACTGTCAGAATAAAACAGAAAGCACCCTTCCCCTCCAGCTTTGGCTGGTACAACTCTTCAGTAAACATACAGACAACGTTGCTTTTAGTTGCACAGTTTTCTTTAAATGCCCATTTTTCAAACTAGGTCACTGCCTGCTTCTTATAAACAGTCCGCAAACTTAGTTGCATGCAAATCCTGCTGATAAAGCTCTCCAAGATATAAGTTAGTCAACACACAGTTGTCAAATATACTGTTAACATACTCTGCATTCAAGTGTAAGAAAAGACCCTTAGATTCAAGTTTCATTCTTTCAACAAATGGAGTCTCTATTATTAACAAGGGTCTATTTTTGTGAACATCTGGTATACTGCTACATTTGTATTTAGGTTTCCCATAATTAAGTTTCAATCATAAAATGGGAAAAATAGAGCTGTTGAACTTTTGCATATGTGAGTCACAAAGCAGAACATTTTATGTGAAAGGGAAAAAAATTGAAGTAAAATGAAAAAAGCCTTTTCAGATGCACTGTTCCAAATTCATCTGTCTCTCTCAAGCAAGTCAATACAAACACGTAAGCATTTGATTTAAAACCAGATTTTATTTTTTTTTCTGCAATGAAATTTGGTAACTACATTTCCGTTGATGCATCTTAAGAACTGCTACTTAAGCATTGCAGACCAGGCATTCGTAAAACAAAGTATGTTTTTTTCTACTGACACGTGCCTTTGTTCTTGTCAGTCAAAATGACTGATTTCCAGTACAGTAACTTTATCACCATAAGTCTGAATCCCATCTGTTTAAAATTTTGTACTGCCAGCTGCAGAAGAAAAAGGCAAATGCTAAGAGGTATTTTACTGAAGGCAGAATGAAAGAAATGGGATTTTTTAAAAAGTGTGCCTCAAACTTTTGTTTCTCATTCTAATACTAATCTATACATTATTTAGATATTCAGATTTCAGTCAAGCAGCATGGCTATTAACAAAAGTACAGCTTATCACACGTCATAGGAGATGAAGTGAAAAGACATTTACAATTCCATCCAGGAAGCCACAATGCTCACCAAATGAAAAATAATTAAGATACAGAAGTAGAAATAAAAGGGGAAATGTGACTTCACGTTGCATATTTACTAGATGCAACAGTAATAAAAGATTTTAAAAATAAATTTAAAGATCACAAAAAAAATTAAAGATCTTCAGATCTTTAAAACATCTATTTCCCACAAAATATTGAGCTTTGCAACAGGAACTACTCGTGAAGCACAATTTATCCTCCTCCGTCGTGACACAGACTACTATTCCATCACATGGGTCGGGAAAGCCAGCAGTGTCTCTGTGATCCTGTTATCGCCCAAGATACAGATGAGCCACAGTCCCCTGTTCCTACTAAATACCTTCTTGGCGATGGTTTGTTCTGAGCCAAACCACTTAATTGCCTGTTANTCACTTATATTGAAGCTACTCATTGATCAGAATGTAAGATACTTCTCCGACTGTGAAATAAAAATACATGTAAGTTATCTTCTGGTAAAGAAAAGCAAACACTTCACTGGAAAGTGCTGCTGATCTTCCTTACCTTGCGTTTTCTTTTGGTGTGAGTGTGACTTCTCCATCTATAGCAATATCAATCTCACAGTGTTCTGGTTGGATTCCTATACCAAAGAGCTGTATATCTTGAGAGGTATCTGCACCAACTCTTGTGTGATCCTAGAAAATAAGCTGTTACTAAGAGACAAGCAAACTATCACTGTTTACATAACTAAGAAAACATTAGCTAAACCGCAGACTGCACAATTGACGTGCTTTCCTTTCCTAAACACGGCTACAGAGCAGAAATGGTGCCACAGCAGATTTGAAGACTGCAAAGGTCATACACAAGCTGTTGTTCTGCTTTGCACTTTATCTTCATATGGGTTTAGATTAAAAATATGCAAAATAAAGCAGCTGACACATAAATTCTGATTTAAAAATATTCTCAGACTATGCTTGCATACAAGCAATAAATGCAAACAGTGCAGAAAACCAGCCATGTCATATAGGCTCATATAGAGAGCATGGTCAGTAAAAACAGGTGCACAGAACTGGCTGCTCTTCATAGAACACCTATTATAGCAACTCAAGTAAACATAATTTCAAGCCACATTGTAAACTTTGCTGAAATACTTCACTGTTGAAAGAGAAGCTGTGCTTTATTCACTACTGTTCAAACACAGAAGCCCTGCCTCAGCCACTAAAGCAGAAAAGTAACTGTAAAAATAGACAGGATAGTCATTAATATCTTACTGACAAGGAGCTCACGTCTCCTTACAAACTCACTAGGTTTGTATTTGACACTATTTCACTCTGACATGAGACTATGCTAAACAAAATGGTATGAAAGCTAGCTGCACTAGGAAAAGACATCTCTGTAAATTTTTAACAGTGCTTTTTTTCCCCCCATTTCTCTTAATCAGTTTACTCTTACAGGTTACTACTAAACATAATCTCTTTATGATTAACTGATTGAATATTTAAAGTAATCCTCAGTTCACTAACAAAAAGAAGAATCTAACATGAGGCTTTTTTGCTTCAAGTTCAGCCCAAAAGACAATTCTATGCACATGCTGACTGGAAATGCTGGAATTTATCTCAACACTGGCACACATTACGCACTTCTCCCACTGTTGGCAATCAGGAGATCAATTAGGAAAACAACAAAGCTGAACTGCAAAGGGAGAACAAAAGCCTAAACAGTAGGAGGAGGCCTATCCTATTTTCCTGCAACTAGTCTTAAAAATCTAAATACGTGCTGAATAACAAATTGAGTCAGAAATTCAAAACAATAAACAAGTGTCCTTTCATTCTGTGTAAACATCTTGTATGCACTCTTACCTTTAAATAGTAAACCAAAAGCTCATTGAGCGCAGGGTCCGCATTCAGGTTCACCAGGTAACACTTATCATCCCCAACCTTGATACCTGAAGACTCCAGGGAAATTCCCATGCTTTCTAGCTGTCTTTGCCTCTCCTGCACGCACAAAAATAGGTTAATCTTGCCTGCTGCAGTATGTAGACACAAGTAGAGCAAGTATGAAAGCAGAGCAACTAAAGCTGAAGATGCACATGCTGAACACGCATTCTGTATATCGCTACCAAAACCAGAACTTATGACATTGGTCGAGTAGCATACGTTTAACAGAATTTATTTTTTTTTACACATCAACAATAACAAGTTAGATATTGTTTAGGTTTATTCTTTCACAATATTACTATTAATACAGCTAAAGCATCTACTCGATCAGATGTCTTTTGCTTTGCTACAATTTGAGTGGTGGGAGTTTTTGTCTGGCTGGTTGGGGTTTGGTTTGGTTTTTCCCCCTGCTTTTTAAAAATTTTATTTAAACAGTGGCTGCACCAAAGCGCGCTTCTGGAACACTAGGACTAGAAAGGAAAACCAACAATACCCATTCTCCAAGCTATTGATGGTGGAAATGATGGAAACATACACTGGAATCCTGAAGTCTTATTTAAAGTACAACAATAACAAACAAACATTAGTGAATACATGTACACATTTTCCTTCTCTGATTAAGAAGCCGTTAAAAGCAAAACCAACAAATAGCGTCCAAAATTCTGATCCTTTTGCAATTTTTCATTTTCTTAAGTCACTTCAAGGGAAATATGTCAAAGATCCCACAGTGGTCTTACAAATAAATGAGCTACCCAAAGATATTTTGATGTTTTATTTTAAACTCAAATATTAGCTTTTATCAATGATATCATGACACAGCTACATTTATTCTAATGAAATGTAGACTTAAAAAAAAAAAGCCAACCAGAAACCGGTGGAAAAGACAAAGATCCAGAGGAATTCTAAACAGCTGGTGGGGAAGACAAAACAGTCCACTATAGCTTATGAAATTCAGCTGACTTGCACTATATGAGTATCTGGCCTCCTCAAAATTTCTGAAATACCTGTGCAATTTCTTCTGTTTTTCTTAGCTTTTCTTCCCAGGTGACTGTTAGCTCTTTTATTAGTTTTTCAGATTCTTCCAATTTTTCCTTCAGCTCTGGTGCCTTCATGGCCTAAAAGACAGAAATTACCAAAAACTTTCAGCTACTCTTCCCACTGCAAGTTCCACTCGCACAAGGAAACTGAACACAGCGATACAATATGAAATGCAACAAGTGTAGATTTCAACTATATCCCCAGGTTTTCATGGGCAGAGGATGAAGAAACAGGTCGTTTGCAAAGGAAGAGGACAGAATCAACCTATCATAGCTCCAGATCTGAAATAGATGAAAACTGACATAGCTACAGAGGATAATGGAACCAAGAAAATCCCTGGGCCTGGCCACTTAAGCTTCAGTGTCTTTACAAAAATATCTGAATACTTAAAAACTTTAAGTCTTAGCTGTCTGAAATTCAACCGCAAAGTTTTTCTTACAACAGTAGTTTCAAAACAAATTCCTCTCAATATTTAGTCTTCCATTCTATCTTGGTTTCGTAAGTGTTCCTAGAATCGCATTAAAGCTTTCAGACTGACCCTGTTAATTACCTTCGAAGGAAGGCATTCCCTGGAGCTAGCACAGGCTTCTTATTTCAGAAGATGAAACAAAAGCAAAGGGTTTGAACACATCCACTGCCAAGTAACAATTCAACAGGCTGGGCTATAACTCTATCTTTTAACAGAAAGCATAATAGAAAAAAATTGTAAAAAAAAAAAATTTGTACAACTTTGGACACCTTCCTACTGATTATATACAGCCACGGTCTGCCAATGTAACTAAGAACACATACCAATAATATTTTCTGATTCAAAATATGGGATTAGAACAGATTTTTATTTACAAAAAAGTGAATGTCTCCTTTTTCTTAAAGCAGATTTTCCCATTTCAGCCTGCAAGGAACTGTTCATACAAGGAACCCTACTCCTTATATTAACATGAAGTTTAAACACCACATAAATTTATATTCAGACACACTTCTAGTCTTTTTTCCAACAGTATTTTGTGTCTTCCCTGAAAAAAATCAAAAATATTTTCCTACAGTGCAGTGTCTGATTTCTTTTGGTAATCACCAAGTAAACTATTCTATCCTGATACTTTACTCTCCAAATAGAAGTATAAAACTACGATAAGCAGCAATCTCACAGTACTAACTATTAAGGCAGTAAAGCAAATTGCTGATGGTTTTGGTGTTGCAGTTTTGCCAACTTTTTATAGATTTTCACAAATGTCAAGAAAAATGTCTCACATATTTTGTGGCCCAATACCAGATTTATGGCTTTTCACACTTTTCCATTTGATGTCATAAAATTACATAGTCCACCAATGCAAAAAAAAAAAAAAATCTGCCACTAAGTCTACACAATGAAGTTGTACACTAGCTCTTATCTTTGCTGCATCAATTCTTGCTTGACATTAAGTACTTCAAGAACAGGCTATTCTGACAAGGGTCACTATCAGTACAATGTTGTCCTTATTGAAAAGTTATTAAAAAGAAGCAACCATTATGTTGGATTTATTTCAGGAAACAAGGTCAATTATCAAAAAAAGGAAAAAAATAAGGAGGCGGGGGGAAGTCTCTTCCTTTCCTCATTTTGTGAGGCTTAAAAAGAAAGCTAGTCTTCCAGTCAGAGTTTGACATTTCCTTGGGAAACTCGGTTTATGTTGTACTGTGAATAACGTTACCTCAGCTTGCGAAAGCTGCTCTTTCAGTTTTTCAACTTCTTCACGTAATTCTCTGATGACCCTAGCATTTGGATCTTCATTCACCACAGCATGATTAACTATCCTCTTGGCTCTGTCTGCATATCTCAGAGTAGAGAGTGTTTCTTCATAGTTGTCTGCTGCTGGACTAATTGTGGCTATCATGGCAGTTTGGCTGTTGCCTCCCAAGTTGTCCTGCAGAGTGCATCCACAGAAAGTTTCAGGGTTAAAAATTGTTCTGAGACTACACAATGTCTTTACAAAGATACTTAAAATAGAAAGCTTACTATTTAGACACTGAAAGGTACTCCAGATGTAAACTAACCAGTATGATCCATAACATTTCCAGCCACCTCTACCAGCTTTAATTCCACTATAACTGAAAACAGAACTGAAGACTGAAAATAGGATTTTACATAGAATTAACACAAGATACATTTAGCTTTTCATGTTACTTGGAACAACTTACAGCTATGAGAGCTCCTTAGCTCATTTCTTGAAAAACAAGGTAAGTCCATATACCCAGAGGTATGCTGTAATGATCCTACAGACTATTAAGGTGACATCGTGTGAACAGAAAACATTAATTACCTTGAGAAGCCAAGTGAGTACAGAGTCTCTGTAAGGCACAAACTTGCTTTTCCCCTTCCCTGCTGCTTGGTCAGCGAGTGATGATATAACCAAGCCCAGTGTTGAAAGCGATCTGTAAATGCAACACGGCAGAACAGCTTTAACGCGTATTCCAAATGTAGATTTAATAAAAGACAGAAAAGAGAATTTGCTAAAGAGTTTAGCTTATGCTCTGCAGAACTTCACATTCAATTTTTAAAATATCATAGAATAATTCAAGTTGGAAATGACCACAGGAGATCAGCTAGCCCATTGCTCTGCTCCAAACAGGGTAATGTATTTATTAAAGTTAACGTATTTGGAAGAAAAAAACTGGAGATCTTCAGCGTTCCATCTCATCTGGTACTAAGTTCCAGGAAAACTAAGTTGAAATACTCTGGTATTTAAAATAGGTGCAAAGCAGACTGCTTCAGTACATGGAGAAGCACTGCCTTTGATTAGGTATCAACCTTTCCTCAGAGACTAAAAATCTTTCTATCTCCGACACTGCCTCATGACGCTGTTACAAGGCAGCGTTGGCAGCACAGCAAGAATCCCCTGTCTCTGGAAATAACATTTTAAGAGCACTGGCTCAACAACAGACTAAAACTGAACAATTCCCTAGCCATAAGGAGGCATCCTCAAGACAGCTACGGCGCAGGAGAACTAGTCCGCCTGGTGAATCAGGAGCTACTCAGCCATCACACGACAACGGAAGACTGCTCACCAGAAGAGACAGACGAGGAGGTCCCTTGACAAGTGGGTTGATTTATAATTGAGGTGGAGCCCCAATAGCTTTTTGTGAGGGAAATAGACCAAACAATCTCCCAGTTACAAAAATGTTGCACAAGCATGAAAGAGAAAAACCCGCAAATGGCTAGCCCAGATCCCAAACACGCTCTAGAATCATGAAGAAAAATACAGATAACTCATTCATTTTCGTCCACGTACCACTTCTACTAACAGGGCTAATTGCATTAGCAATCTGTGCAAAGCATCTGTGCATTATGTAATCCAATTGTTATACAAACCTGTGTAAATTTTAAGTGACATCGGGGCTCTTGGTGTGAGCATGCTTAAGATAATGAGCTGGTTCAGGAGCCTAAGAACATTAAACAGATGCCTAAAGGGTTTTAAAACAGACAGCTCTGAAGCCCAAGAACATACTGGTCTGTCTTACTTATGCCCAATTATCCAGCTACTCTTTATAACTACCAAGGAAAACTTCATCAGCGTTGCAATTAGATAGTCAAATAACTCTTTAATTGTCCTGTTCCACACCATTCTTTTGACTTTCCTTTTCCAAGGAGTTGTACTATTTTAGTTGATGGGCAGTAGTTGCACAGTATTTGTAACAGGGCCTTAGTGCTCCTTGACACTACCAGTGGTTCAGAAATAACATTTAGAAAAATGACAAAATTGTTGCAGAAGAATATTTCAAGGAAGATATCTGAGGGTAAGGAAGTAAGAACCATTACACGTGTCACAGAAGATGGCCCATATTGCACATAGCACAAAGTGGTATGAAGATGCAGCACGGACCTGAAAGCAAAATTCAAAGAAAAAGAAATTTAAGGAGAGCCTAGGCAATCTGATCTCCCAAGAGAGCACTCTATTTTGTAAATTTATCTATAGGATAACTTTCCAATTCACCTATGAAAAATTCACAGCAAAAAGGACAGTTAGTTGTAGTTTGTGACCTAAACAAAAGCCTAACAACCTCTGAAAGTTTGTGAGGGGAAAATGGGGGAGGCAGAATTGCTTCTTACCCCCAGTCTCTGGGCCCCGCAGACGGAGATGGCAGAGTGCTAATCATGTGAGAACAAACAGCAGGATGATGTATGCTGCTCCATAGCAACCTCCTACAGCACAGCTGAAAAGCACCACCAGCATATTCCTAATAAAGTCCACCTTCAAGGAGTATAAAGTTAAAAAAAAATCACCCTGGCCTACTTTCCTCCAGTTCCTCTTTCCCTCTTTAAATGAGGGGAAATGTGAAAATCAAAAGCCAAAAACGGAGGGAGGGGGAAGAAAAGGACACTCAGAAGGAAGATGAGAAGAACAAGGATTCAGAAAGGCCTATCACTGAAAACTATTTTACAACAAGGCTGCCACACCAATTCAAGTTATGGGCACTGTATTTTAATGAACAGAAAATTATAAGCTACAGTTTATTAACACTCTTAATTTTATTAAGAGATGTGATAATATTTCTGCTCCTTGTAAATACTAGTTTTTATTTTAAGACTAACTGTTAACACCTGCAATAAAAGCCAAACTGGAGTAATTTATGTATTCTGTTTGAGATTTCATAAAACAAAGCTGTTTAAAAGACTTTAAGGAAAGCAGTAAAAGAAACGGCTGCCCAACAAAGTAATTACAGGACTCATCGGCTGCTTTCCTTCATGCTAAGCGATGCATCAGAGATCTGTCATTACTTTGATCCTATCTCATGCTACTTTTATAATGAATCAACCTTAAGCCGGTAGCGCAGGGCAGACTGAGGCAGTTCAGAAGCAGCAGAGTGAGCTGACCTGGTGCAGAAGGTGCCATTTCCCCGCCATCTCTGTCCTTGCCCCTCTTTCCCAGGCACAACCAGGCTGCCCTTGCTGGCAAGCGCTGGGAAGCTCGCACATTCCCAACATGGGCCTGAGTTGGCAGCATTTTCGGGAAGGTGTTGTTTCCTCACCTCAGGGAAGAGCTCTGTTCCTAAATGACGCCCGTTCAAGCTATTTCTGTACAATTTACAACCAAATTCTTGCACAAGCAGAAAGCACCTTTCTATTAGTTAAATCTGAATATAAAACCCCTCCCTAACACCAGTTTGGAACCAGACCTGTTCCAATCCATTCCTTTGCCTGCCTACATTTTAAAGGCTTCTTTTTGCATTCTCAAGTTAAAATGACAACAGCTATGATTTTACTAATCAGAGCTAAAATTGCAGACTGCTCACAGAAAGTATTTTTCTTAGCCACTAATTGACAGCTTGTTTATTCTGCTTCCTACTACTACTGCATTCTAAAAGTTCTTTGACTACACCACAAAGTTAAGCACCTGCGTTTCTACCTCAGTACAGGAACCAGCACATCCTGGAGAGGAACATGCACATCCAGCTCTCTTACGAGATATTCCAAGACCCCCCCAAACCCTCAATAATATGGAAAGCAGACACCTGGCACCTTTATCAAGGCAACAGTGCATCATCTCTAATCAAAAACAGAAGTAATCTTTATTACAACTTTATGAAGATGGTAACAAAATGACACAACTCTAAGTTACCAGTAAGTGGGAGAGCAATCCATTGCCTCCCCACTGCAATACACTGTTCCAAGACAGGAAAGAGTGTTTAGAGAAGGATGAGTTGAGGGATGGAAGCGGCAGCTGACAGAGCCCTAGCCAGGTTTCATGCAAAAAACTGAAGAGCAGAGAAACCTGTGGAAACAGGCTGAATGTCACACTATGCAGTTTTGGTATACACAGCTGCGTGTACATTTTCCTTGTCTCGTAAATACATACACAGGTATGTTATTTCCACATTCCTCTTCAAGGCAATAAATAGTAAGGTATATGGTTTAAGCATTCTGGATTACTCCAGAAAAGATTATTGTCTTCCCCAAATAAGTAAGGTGAATCACAGAATCATAGAATCATAGGGTTGGAAGGGACCTTAGTAGATCATCTAGTCCAACCCCCCTGCCAGAGCAGGACCACCTTAGAGCAGGTTGCACAGGAACGCGTCCAGGCGGGTTTTGAATGTCTCCAGAGACGGAGACTCCACCACCTCCCTGGGCAGCCTCTTCCAGTGCTCTGCCACCCTCAAGGGAAAGAAGTTCCTCCTCATGTTTAGGTGGAACTTCCTGTACTCAGGTTTGTGCCCATTACCTCTTGTCCTGTCACCGGGCACCACTGAAAAGAGCCTGGCCCCATCCTCCTGACACCCACCCTTCAAGTATTTATAAGCATTGATCAGGTCCCCCCTCAGACGTCCCTTTCCCNTGATGAATAAATTGAACAGGATTCTTGCCTATCAGTTCCAAAAGAGACCGCACATAGAGAATGCTTAATAAATGAACTACATAGAGATTTACACCATATAAAAATTTAATTAATGGGAAAATGTAGAACTGTCCACTTGTTTTTGAAATATCTTTTACAGAAGTAAAAGTTTGGTGCTCACTTCTGAAGTCCTGTGTTGTCAAAGAGGTTCATAATGGGCAAAACAACCTTCCCTTACTGCACCAATACCCTAAATGTTTAACACTGAGTAAACATTCTAATAGAGAAAGAAAAAAAGGAAGTCTTTTTGTTATCTGTAGCTATACTTGCAATTTGTTAATAGCCACTGGGAGAGCTGGTATTTGAATTCTTCCCGAAGAATTAGAAAGAAAAATTTTATCTCATCTTTTTTTATGCAAAATACAAATCCAGTTTCTGGTAAAACCTATCTGAATTTGACTAGTAACCTGTGGGGTAAAGGTACAATACCTGCCATTAGGCAAACAGAGCCACATAATTTTGTTTCACAAGGACTATGCCAGCATGGCTACCAATAGGATGCATTAAATACAAAGTAGATTAGAAATTAAGCTAGAAAGAGCAAACATGTTCAAACTCTAAGAGTAATTTTAAATCATTTTATGCATTAATGCTGTTCAAACACACTTTGTGCTGTCATTGTTAACTTAAAATACCACAACATTTTGTAACATTTTAAAATTAAACTGAAAAAGCAGTAGCTTTTAATGTAACAGTTAAACTCTTTTTTTCCCAGGAAAATTAGTATATTTAAGACAGCGGTAATAGTGTGCTAAATTCTTGCTTTTGGGCAATAACACAGTAATTATGGTAAAAAAGTGCCTTGAAACTTGTCATTGCTTGAGTAAAAATGCCCAAGGCAATGCTAAACTAACACAGCTTCATTCAGATCTGGTTTTCTTAAACTGTGAATTATATTCTTACATATCTTAATACATGTTGGAACAAAGCCACTCAACTCTGCAACTTTGCATTCTTCCTTGAGCAGATGATGAGACAAACACATAAGCCTGGGGACAGGGTGTAGAAATGAATCACAAAAGGTATACGCTTAATTAAAGAGCACTGCTGTCACTTTTTCCAGATAAAATTCATATAGCCCTCAACTGAGTCAAGTATGAATCAGAGTCCCTATGCCAATGTAAAGAAACACAAGGTGATTAGCACAGAGCAGCTGAAAGAGCCGTATCGAACTGCTGCTGCTGCTGAGGTCTGTCATTTGAAATTACTTGTGAGAAGCACACCAAGGGAAGAGGCCAAGGAAACAACAGTCATTCTTACAAGGTTAAGCTTTGCAACCTGTGTATGCCAGTGTCTTACTTGTTTATGTTGCTGCCTTCCTTCAGGCGCTCTCCTGCGGCTCCTGTTTTGGACACTCTCTCACTCCCAGCCAAATCCACCAGGCTGACCTTGCTGACCTTCTCTCCAGAATTCTGTGAAGATGGGACATGGGAGAACAACAGCTAAGAAACATCGTCGCGAAGTGCTAACACATCTAACACTAGCACCATGACACACTGTTCTTCGTAATAATGTGGTTTAAAGTGTCAAATTCAAGATATGAGAGAAGAAGGAACTGTCAGAGTTTTTACAGCCCCTTAAGAGTCACTCATACATTTATAGCAAAGGGCTGAAGCGCTAATGAACCAGAATCAGCTGTGTGGTAACATTAATAACCTTACTGGCAGAACAGGCCATTAAAACATATCAAGTTCAGCAACAGTTAAGACCTAAGACATGTTTCATGGTGGCAATATAGTTTTAAAAAGTGATCCAACTGTTTGCTTTATCTGGTGTGCTTCCTCACTCTTCCAGGGTTCTCTCAATCTTATGGTCTTGCCAACATTACTTTGATTACTGGACACCATGGCATTAAAGGTAGAGGCACAGCTAAAAATATCATGTACGTGGAAGAGGAGGGAAGAAGAAGAATTCACCCCAACTTCATAAATTAATCAACAGAAATACATACACCAGAGTGCAGGTCATAAAGTGTCTGAGTCACTATAATATTGAATACAGCATGAGAGCGACTGCTTTCTTCATTCATGTTGGTTGCAGCAACTGTTCGTGATTTGTTTCCCTCCGACATCAGTGACTCAATATCCTAGAGCAAAAAGAGTAAAAAGTGATGCTAGGATAAAAGCAAGTATTGTGCTTGCTGAACAAAATCCCCATCTAGATGGAAGGGTGTGTATGTGTGGGAGAGAAGAAGGGAAGGTAGAAGCAATGAGAAAACTTTGGATATTTTGAGATGTATTGGTACAGAGGGTATGTAATTCCACAGAACGACATTAAATCACATCTCTGGTTTAAGTGCTGCACTTAAAGGCTCAGCAACTACATTCAATGCACCTTCTCCGCTGATGAAATACGTTGGCAATATCCACATTACAAATCACATTGTTTAATGCCAGTAATCGGGTCAGCACCGACCTACTTACACAGGCGAACACAATGCGTCGTCTCTTTACTGAATTGCACTAATACTATCTTCACATAATTGGCTCAAAGGTTACCTCACTTGGAGCCTGTACCTTCCCACATACGTAAAAACAAAGATGACTATGCTGAGTCTGATATACATATTCGCTGAGTCTTCCAAGACAGTTTCATAAAAGCCATCAACCAAAAACTAGGTATGAACAAAACTTCTTAGAATTTGAACAAAGATGATGTACTTTCAAAGTACGCGATTTACCATACAAGCTGCCAAAGCAGTTTTTATAACTCTATGATATGCACTATATAACTCTATGATGCTTCAGAAAAATAAAAATCTCCAAAAAAAGCAAAAAGGTTCCCACATAGTACTACACAAAGAATGAATATTTTTTAAAAACACATTTTCAAATCAGCTTCTTCATAAAAAGAAAAGCCTACATAATTCATACAACTGCACCACTTTAATTATTTCCATTGTAGCTGTAGTAGTTCATTGGCTTCTACGATACTGATTTATTTGAATATGTTTTGGCAAGTCAAGTGGGCTCAGATGCTGTCATGATTTAAATTATGAATTATATAAGCCATGTTGTAGCTCCTCATGCAATACACATGTATAAAATAAGAGGTCTTATTCAGCAACAAAATCAAAAGGAATTCATGCTGGAAGACTAATATTCTTAATTTGGAAGCTGCATATTTCCTTTGTCAAGGAAATATGGTGTTCTTGGTGTATATCATACTCATTGAAAACTGCAAAATAAAGAGACACCATTATTATATTTTTAACCAACGTAAAGGCAAATCCAATGCTTTTACATGAAATAAATACTCCCAAAGCATTAGAGAGGATCTTTGCCACTGCCAGAGACCACAAACACTCAAGAACCAAATTGTTTGGATAGACACTAGCTTATGCATTATAAGATTCCCGTGTACATAGGTGTTATTTATAAACTTGTCACTGGTTTAGATTTACCTCAAAATTTGTAACAGCCAGCTGAGACAGGCCATCTACATATGGTCCCAACACTTTGTGCTCTCGAACCTTAAGAGACTGCCGACTCCTATGGAATAAAGCAGACTTTATGCACAATCCACTAGTGTGAACTTTATTGAAAAACAAAAAATATAGGATGAAGTGATAATCTTTCTACACAGCAGAAGGCAATTTATGTCTTTTAATTGTAACAGGAGGAAAAAAGTCTTCCAGATTTTTTTTAAACTCAAATTAACAATAAAGACTGAAATTAATCCAACCAGTTTTATTCTATATACATGAATTATTTTTAATGCATCCTCCCACCCCAATATTTGTGACTGGAACAAAACCTGAAGTGCCTTATTTGTCAGAAAGAATGATGACAAAAAAGAAAACCAAAAATCCTCCTCCCTCCCCCCAGCAATTTGCTAAAGCTTCAATTCCACTTGTCTTTTCCACGCCTCATCGACATGTATCAAGTAAGTTTCAAATCTACCTTTTGGACTAACTTGCATACTTCTTCACCTAGTGCAATTATGTTCAAGAATCAAAATATATACCACATGTATCAATGGTCAGCAGAAAAAAAATCCTATCAACCTCCTGTCTAGACATCTCCAAGCCAGAGAGCCTAAAAAGTATTTCTGAGTAGACACAGCGAAGACAATGCCATGAGTGCATTCTGAGGTGCTACCCTTCCACATTCAAAAAGTTCAACATCTAAACCAGGAGAACCAAGTTGTAAATAAGCTTCAAACTCCTTCTAGTTGATGAAAATTCTTACCTGAACATGGTCTGGATCTTATGGCAAAAATACCCTAGATTTTACTTATACACAGTCTTGCTTTCTGGTGGTAAACTACCTCATACAGTATTTATTTGCATTCACACCAGCTACTACTTCATATAGGTGGATACACTTTCCACTGTTCGATATTTAATCCTTTCTAAAGAAGTCATATAAACATACATTTTGGAAAAAAAAACCCTTTCAAGGACTTCCAAAAGCGATTTCTACTTTTACAGGCTCAGACAAAAACAAGGAAGGCTGTGGGGGAGAGTGAAGCTACTCACCCTTTTGGGTCAAGTAGATCTCTGACTTTCTCATTGTAGATTTCCATATAGGACACTTCGACTTTAAAAGTATGAGATTCATTTTCTTCCACAGAGATTCTCTGAAATAAAGCACAACAGAGCCGTGGGATCAGACCCAGCTGCTCTGCATTGCCCATCATTGAAAAGGACTTTCCTGAACCTAAAGGAAAAAAAAGGAGAAGAAAATGCTTTAGAATGTAATTTCTGAGCTACTCATTTGTTCATGAAGCACACACACGTTTTAATTCTCTTTTTATTCCTCCAGAAACACATTTCAGAAGAACATGACATGCTATTCCAGATAGATAGCTTGCTCTTTGGACAAGGTACAGGTAAACAAAAAGAGAAATTATCTTAAAGGTTTCTTTCAGCAAGGCCATTACTTGGGACCCCTTTGAACACACTCAAATACAAAAGACGGAATGAGCCTTTGGTATGAACTATTCCTTTCAGGCTTTCAAAGCGGCCCCAGCAGGTAGCACCTAGGAATATGTTTAAGAGCTTTACATTGTTACTGGCTGTGCTAAATGTTTGACATTTAACATCATGATATTTCAAAATACAATTTTCAAATATTATCTAGCGTAATACTTATGTTTTGTTTTTCCCACTTCCCATGTGCACAAAAAGCGTTCTTCCCCTTTAGTGCAGGAGACTCACCTGTCTGTCCATAGGCAAAAATACAAGCATTATATCCCTGAAAGGCCTTTTCAAGAATTCCTTCTCCAAGGCACTTGAACACCACTTCTTGACCTAGAAGATAATTAGTTTTAAGTTTATTTTAAATTGAACAACAGACTAAAAATTACTGAAAGCAAGAAAAAAAAGAGGTTTGCAAATTACTGATGTGCACTGAACAAATGATAAAACTGAGGGCCAAGTTCAAAACTGTTGCCTGAAACTAGAGTAACAGCTACCTCTGTGTTTAAATATATTGCTGATTTTCCAGTGAAGGGAGCAGTTCTTCAAAAGGCCTCCTAAGTTGAATGCCTAGAAAATAACACAGATGTCTAAATTTTGTAATATTTGTGTGTAAATTTTGCAGCTAGCATAAATTCTTTAATCACAAACTATACCCAAGAGTTCTGTAATAGAATTGCAATGAAACTCATTAGTGATCTAGGATATTAGAGGTACAACAAATATTATGCTAGAAGTAGTAGTAGTTGTACTCTTGGGAACTGGCCTCGAGTTTCACCATAAGCTGTTATGATTCACCCCATGGCAAGGTGATGCTGGAACCAAGATAAAAGCATTCCGAGGACATTCAGGCAGGAAATGCATATTGGGAGGCTGTGAGACTTCAAAAAGGGCCATTTGAGGATATATTTCTGTCAAATCCACAGTTTGAGACATCAGCTGCAGAATTTCATAGTCTGAAAATTGTCCCTCTGTACCAGGCAGATTTTAGATGAGCTTCAAACTTTTAGATGTACAAGGTGAAAACAGGCATAGTGGTTGGGTTTTTTTGGTTTGTTTTTTTGGGGTGTGTGTGTGTTTTAGTTTTAGGGGGTTTGTTTGTTTGTTTTCAAAAGGAAAGCCCAGAATTTATACACCACAAAGAGGGTCAAGGGTTTGTCTGCTTTGAGTTCTGATCTGAGGATTACACCATCTGTGTGTACAGCCAAAACAAGCAGATCTGAGCTAAGGGCAGTATTTATACACTTTCAGGTGTTTGGTTTTAAATTTACATTCACTGCCTGCTAACTTTCTGAACAGCTGTGATCACTTGCATCTCTCATTTAGGTAAGTTAGTTTCAGCAGTTGTCAGCTACAAGAAATTCTATTGTACAGTAGATGCAATAGTGACTCCCATAATGCTCAAAATGGAATGTACTGACATAAAACCCCCTACCTAGCCAGACATTTATAGACTGCATGAGAATATTTAAATTCTATGATCCTTGAGTAATTGGTAGCCCAGAAAATTCCCGCAGAACAACCTGCGTAATGATTTACAGGCACATAAATAGGACTAAAAAGTATTACACCACTTGTTATTTTCCTTTAACCTAATCTCTCCTCTGCTGTAAAGGAAAAAGTAGTACAGCAATGCCCTATCAAATGGTCTTTGTGTGTCTTTCCAGTTGAATTTTTGAAATTCCCATGTGTTACTGATCCTTGGATTAACACAGCTCAGAATTGCTGAATAAAGGAATTAAAACCAGAGGAGAATTGGCTGCACTCTGGAATAGCTCCATGCCTTTCCACACAGCCATGAATTCGATTCTCATTTGACTTACGATCATTTGGTCATTTTATAATATCTATGTTGAGAGAGCACCGTTCAACAACATGGAAATAGATATAGAGAACGTTAAACTACTGATGAATGAATGAAGCAAATATATCAGTGGAAGATTTTAATAAGAATGTACAATACACAAAAATTTGCTTTCCAAACAGCTCCCGAGGGCCCATTTTGAAGTTACGAAGTACCAAAGAGACAGGGAGCCACTCTCTTGCTCAGCAAGAATGCAAAAAATCAAGCAGATGTTGAAGCTGAGTATAATAATTAAAAGAAAAAAGCATATTATTCCATAATGATTGTGAGTGGAGAATAAACCCATTTGCCAGAAAGGAAAAAAACCCCAAAACCTCTTATTACCCACTTCTGACCAACAATAAAACAGTAACCTTCTCCATGTTTCCCAAGAAAAAACAGTTATCAAAATGTTATAAAACTGTGCGCAGTCATGATAACCATAAGATGACCCACAGAATCTCTTACTGCTAAATACCAGGAAAGGAACCCACTTTGAATCTCACAGGCAAAGCTGGGGGTTTCAGAAGAGGTTTAATTTTCAAACACTAAAACTGAAAGTCAATCAGACACTGATACATAAATTCTAAAATTATGGGTTTATTGCAGTTTTTAAGAGCTCAGCAAGAGAAACATAGACAAATGGGTCCTTAAAATGATTTTTATAGTAACCAGTCAAATTATCATTGGAGAAAATAAAGTTTCTTTTAAAGTGCACTCACAGAAAAGAACACACACTATTAAACTTCAATTATGGATATTTTTTTTAATTTACTAATGCAGTGTACTGTTGACGGTAGCAGTATATCAACCATGAGATTTAGATATTTTTCATTAAACAACCTCACTGCTTCCCTCATTAATTTTATTATTGGGTTTGCAAAATGGTTATAAAATCTGTATCATACAGAATTATGTCTATGTGCACTTATGATCAAAAGAAATAATGCAGTTCCATTGTCTACACTACTGCATTTTTGTGTTGCTAAATAAACCTATACCGCCTGCAGTTAATACTTTTGCTTATTTACAGGACTGTTCTTCCACAGATACTTAGCATTTGGAGAGGTAAACAAGGGTTTAAACTCGACTCTAACTGAGCAAGAGAGTGGCTCCCTGCCTCTTTGGTACTTGGTAACTTCAAAATGGGCCCTCGGGAGCTGTTTGGAAAGCAAATTTTTGTGTATTGTACATTCTTATTAAAAAAAGGGAAGAATTACAGAAAAATAATTTATTTAGTTAACAGAAAGATATCCCCTACACCAGGCTTTATTGTCTTTAAGACAGGGATTCCCAATCTTCCAGCTGGATAAGACCATAGAGCCTCTTATAGAGGCAACTAAAGGCCAGACACTGGAACACTTGTCCCCTCTCCCGTCTTCTGCTCAGAACCTGGGCGAGCCCTAGGTGACCAACGGACACGCTGTCAGTCACGCTGGAGAAAGCACACCCAAGGCCATCAGGGAGCCCAGGATGACTGTACGAGCTGCTAATTCTCACAGGCAAGGATCTCCTGTCTGCTCATCCCTTCAAGGAAAGGAGAGCGAGTCTGGTGAATTTTTCTTGCAGACCACAGTCTAAATAATCTTGTTTCCTTTACTTCAACGAGCAAGACTGTCAACCTGGAGTGAGAAAGATTATCAGACGATGTTGCTGGATGCTCTGTAACTCTAGTTACAGCGCATGTGGCAGTGCCCCTAAAGCTACAAGGTCGGAAACCATGACAACCAGTGTCAGGGATGCTCTGCTAATCGAAACATGAGGAACACTGGTGGATGTCCACTTGGTTCTGCAGACGTACTGGAAAGCAACAACAAGACAATATGAAAACCTTTTCCACTTTCAACACACAGCTGTAACTGTCTTCCTAACTTCAAGACTTTATCTGCACATTTTGACAAGCACATCAGGAAGCATGATGCCAACAGCATCATCTAAGAAAGATCAAATGAGTAACTCTCAGTCCCTCAGAAGGCCACTTCCAGCAGTAGACTAACCCAAGAATCTTTTCCATCAGCTTTTAGGACTGAATATTTTCACATGTTCAGCACTCTGACATGCTCTGACATTCTTCCATAAACACATAAATCAAGATAATAAACATTTCTTTTTTAACAATAACAGTAGTAAAGATATTGAAGATTTTGGCAATCAAAATGGTATCTGTGACTTACCTGAAAGCTAAAGGAAACCCATCCTCCTCTCAGATTCACATTTTTAACATACATATATTCCTGGGACTTTCAAAACCCATGCTTGCGCTGTTACCATGCATCAAGGGCATTTAGTATCGCACTCTGAAGCTAAAAAGATTTTTCGCATGTTCTCTACCTACTGAAATGGCTGGGTATTTCAATGGCAAAAACATAAAACAGAAGTAGCAAAGTATGGCAGTGCACGTTAATAGTGGCTATTTAATTATTAACAATTCTAAAATAAACCCTTCACATCAGCTGCCCGCAGAGCTCCATATGAAAATCTTGGTTGGAATCTCTGAGCCAGCATAAATTACTAGAACATTCAAATCTGGAAAATATGTAAGATAATAAAAACTCCCTGAAAACAGGAAGATAAATACAGACTCTGACATGCAAGAATACAACACATATCATTTTCCGAATGAGGTATTTAAGTATTCTCTCTTCTATCTCTATGCTCATTCCCCTTCTCTCCCTCCATATCATCCCTTTACTGTTTCTGAAACTCCAATCACAAGATAGGATTTGACAGTGTTCCTAGAGAAACCCATACATTGCAGAGGAACCCTAAGACCTCTTCTCACAATCTGCAAAATGAAGCTATTTACAAATACAGTTTAGGCATTCTCAAGTTCACTAGACTGGTGCCAGCGGACAGAAGAGAAGGGAAGAAAAGGGAGGGGAGAAAAAAAGTCCACATCCTTTCCAACAAAACTCCCTTTAAAAAAGGCAGTTACCTTTCCCAAGATCTGCTCATTTACTGACAAACACATTCGAGATGTACTGTAACAAAAAGTAGTTTCAGTGTCTGCTTTTTAGACGCATGGTATTTCTAGTTCATAACAACCTATCTATCTGAAATAGGGATAATTGTCTCATATTAGCACAGATTCATTCAGCCAGGTCATGACTGCAACATTATGACACATCACTGCCGTTGTTCCTGCAATCCCCTTCCTTACATAGCAAATATAGCTAGCACCAAATAACAACTTGTCATGTACAACACTGAAAAGTCAACTCTATGCCTTAATCTCTAACCTGAAACATTTTAATAAGCAAATCTTGACAGCAATAAATTGCAGTTGGTTCCATGATCTAATAGTTAAAATAAAACTTGATCTACAGAGATCAGAATTATTAAAAGCTCTTCTAGATAAAAGTGTCAGAACAGTCTCCCTAAATTTGGAAAAAAGATGCCTGCGGTTCATCTTAACAAGAACCTAAAAGCACAGCAGCTACCAGCATCATCTAACCACTGCAGCCTAACACTACAGTATTGACAAAGCACTGGAGTCTTTAATGCTCAAAGCTTTGATCCACTAAAGGGTATCAAGTACTTAAAATTAGGTGCCACATCATCTACATTTTAAATGCCTGATCTGTATGGTGCTAAAATCATACTGAATAACTAAGTTTCCCCAAAAATGTACAGGTCAGGTGCCAGTCATGTGGCACAAAATCAAATCCTACATACAGTCCTCTAAAAAAACCCCAAAAAACTGCCCAAAAACAAAAGTCAAGGGAATAGTAAGAAAGGGATACGCTTCTCCCTCGTAACAGCTTAAACGGTTATGCCTGAACTACATACATACAAACACTCCTGTCTGCTCATAATCCACAACTTAAAATCTTTCATGAGGGCAGGAGTGTACAGTTTTTTAAGCTACTTTCCTGCTTTGCTTCCTTTTAAAGCAGCCGCTGGAAGAGCAGTAGTCAGCATACATATATTTCATATAAAATTATCGTTTAGCCCAAAGTCAAGTGTTTAGCTTCTCAGGACAACACAGCTTGCAGAAACACACATCTGAAATTTCAGGCCAAACGTGATGCAGCTTAGGGAGTTTAGGAAAAATCCGTGGTTAAGCCAATACAGTGTGGGGTCCTTAGAATGGACCTGCCTAAGTGTTACTGCAGTTATTTATATCATCTCTTGAATCCTTCCCAAACAGAAGTGTTTCTTTCCTTCCTTTCAGAAATCCACTTCAGTGCAGACTTCAATAGGCTCTTACTGTTGTCTAGGCTTGTAAAAAGAATTCTTTGTTCTTGCCTCTGAGAATTTCTCAGTGTCCCCCCCCTTCACCAAAATGCCGAGCTGTTACTTGTGACTGTGAGCTTTTCAAGGCAAGCAGGTGTGTCCTTACCCACGAAATGACTCTTGACCCATTCAAGTCAAGAAACAAATGGTAATAAGAAGCTATTTTGCATACTCTCAAAACACCTCTCCTATAGCCTACCAAGGCAAAGCTCTTCCCTCTTCCAGATCAAGGCAAACTCATTCTTTCTTATAACCAATACCTATCCCTCCTCAAAAATCTATTTCATTGACCCAATTTTTGGTATTTTTTTTTCCCTTTCAGGTAAGAGCGTCATATACTCACCAAATACCCAACTACATCTTTCAAAATTAAATCATCGTGAGAAAAGCCAAGGAGCTAGTATGTGATGATCGGCACAAACCCAGGGGTTTGCAATCATTCTTTGCTTGGAACAATGGAGCCACAAATTGTATGGAAACACAAAGCCTCGGTATTGGGAGCAATCCTATACCTGCTAATTGGTTGGATTAAAACAAAAAAAATACTTTAACATAAGCAAAACTTCCTTTTCAGTCTTTTCAGAGCAATTCAGAGGGGGTTCTGCATCTTGCAATCTCTAAGCTGGGATACCAGGTTGTTAAAGCGCTTCCATCTCTTGCAGAATCTGAACCCAAAGCACCATGTTCACAAAGGTTTTGTGAATTAGCTCACTCGTCTTCCGTGCTCCAGGCTCCCTGCTGTCTTCATGGGAGACACAGTCCTGCAAGCACAGCTGCAAAGATGCCCTCTCTACATGTTTTTCCTCACATGAAGGTAACCTTCATTATTTATGTTAGTGATGTTGCTGGATCATTTTAGAATTTAGAACCCAGCGAGGAAAAAACTGCTTAAAAAGGAATTATGCTACCAACAGCCTACTTCTGTATCACAATAATTTAAAAAGAAAAAAGTTTACTGCTTCACGCATATGGAGTTATTGAAATGTAAGTTAGAATCTAAATACACAGCACTAGGTCTTCACAGCAATAATCCCCATGTCCCCATGTTTTCAAACACTGGAAAGAGAAGGTAACTTTCAAACTGGAATAAGATCCCTTGTACTTCCTGATTATGAGTTCAGAAAGAAAATTACTACGTAAAAAATAAGCCTTAGCTTCAGCCAAAAAAGACGAAGATATCTCACAGAATGAGTTTAGTGTAAGAGAAAGAAATGGCTAATCCCATTTCAGGGTCAGCCCTGCTCTGTTACATCCTGAGAATTTTTACCAATTACCCATGTGATTGAGTTTATCCAAACAAGAATCTTGCTCTTGTGCAAACAATATTAGTATGTGCCAGTAGTATTATAGACCAAAGTGAAAAATAAAAGCAGCCCATGGTCATGAGTGATAGCTTTAAGGATCCTGTAATAAACGTGCATTTCCAGAAAAGCACAAACTTTAGTTTTGTTGACGTTAAAGAAAACCCACCAAAACATGGAAGATTCATCAACATAAGTCAATACAGAATTCAGATGTATGTTGTCTGTGGTGCACACCATTCTGTGGGTTATCTGATGTTCCATATGTCATTCAACAACATCTTTAATATAGTACGATATACACAACAACAGATCTATTCAACATAACGCAAGATGAGCACGTTTTGGTTTTGCACAGAGAGCAATGACTGACAGGGTAACCTAGTACATGAGAAGCTCTCGTTAAACCTTACACTGTATTTCTGTGATGCAGATAAAGAGGCTTCTCAAGTCATTACATTTGTCCCACGTATCTTCTGGCTTTCAAGAATTTTACTTAAACTTGAAGCTTACATTTACAAGCACTCTGGCCTTAACCTTCAAGCTTTATACGTTTCCTTTTAATTGTGCAACTAATTACTCCTCTTGCCAGTAACATTCAACTTAGGCATCGACACAGAGTTACTTTCGGCAGGGAGTATTTAATGCACCTGTCTAGCTTCCGGATCAGCAGCCCTTCTGTAGTCCAGCATCCAACCTAGAAATTAAGGTTTAGCTCAAAAACTCAAGCTGTCAGGTGGCTTGTTTGGACTCTTTAAGCTTGTTAATTCTGTAACAGTCTCTGGTACAATCTTCAGACATAGACAGCATGTGCATTTGCAAGGTGCCTAGGACAATAGGGTTTTGTTCCATGAGATAAAGGAATTATCAAAAACTCCAACCAAAAGCAGTTATTGTATTTTTTTTTTGTTTAGTACAGTAATTTAGGCCAAGCTGTGAAAAAGACTTAGGGCACCTTAATACTACAAACACATAAAAACTGAAATCTTGCCATTCCAGAATTTGGTTTGCTGGGTCTAAAACAAGACGTGCTACTATAATACAGGATAGAGTATCAGTTCATGCACAAGCAAGTGAATAAGCAAATAACCCAGTAACTTAGGCCTGAAACAGTTTTGTTTTGTTGGGTTTTTTTTACTTTTATTTTGATACTCTGCCAAACTCCTTATGTTCTAGAACATGAGGGCTGGAAGTCATAAGTTAAATTCAAGACCATACCACAAAAAAAAAAATTCAGTGAAAGCATTGTTTTTCATATGCAAATCTTGAAGCTCGCATCCTTACCATATTTATGAAAAAAAACACAGGAAAACAGTTTTGCTTTGTTATTTTTTCCCAGCAGGAACATTAGCTGGAATAGGCAAAGAAAAGACCTTATAGCTTTCTGGCAGGTAAGAAAACGCATGAAATGTGGGCAACAGCTTTCTATAGTCCAGTCCAACAAGAGGTTCATCTGCACACCAATAATAAAACTTCAGTTCTCAGATAAGATGGGCTCAATTACAACTCTGAAATCGGCTAGAGAAATCTAGTTTTGACTCAAAAAATAAATAGATGTAGAAGCCCACTGAATTCACCTGGAGATGGGCTAAGGTGAGACAGAAACAAGTTTAACTGGTTAGGGGTGTTTCTCTGGTCTCTCTCTTCTCTACAAGTGGGTTAGCACGAGGGTGCAGCTCGCGCCTGCCCACTGCGTGGGGCCAAGATCTGGGTGCGTACCGTCACCTCCTTCCGCGAAAAGCAAACGGAGGTGTCCAGGCACAAAAGGAGCTGTTGCAGGCTCCAGTGTCTCTACCAGCCTGAACTACGAATACTGTATGGTGCATCTCTTCAGTGCAAACACCTTTACTGGAAAACGAACTGAAGCAGAACGTTTTTCCTGAAGAAAGTTATCTTTGCTCAGGCAAGTAAGAAATACAGAAGAATCTATGATCAAGTGCAGCCTCTAAGATTTGGGATTTGATACCAGAGGCTACAGCAGACAGAGGTATTTTTAACACAAGTACATGACAGTTCATTTATTAGACCACTGATCCCAAACTTTGAGATAATTAACCCTATCAACCATAAAGATTTCTTATAGGCCACAAAACTTCATAATATGAATGAATATCTAAACTGAATGCTATTTTTTTTTCCTCCTTTCCACAGACTACAGCCTTGAAATCCCAGTGTTCAGAGATGTACTATCAAAACAAGTCCTCTTGTAAAGTATGAATATGCTAATACACAAATCCAATTATGAGAAAACTAACCACTGGGGTTACAACCTTGTCTGGATTATCCAGCTTTTGAGAGGAAGGAGTCACAAAGCTGATCACTAAGAAACGTTAGGGATCTGAACAATCAGACTACGAATGGCTTGAAAGACCTCAAATAGCTACACCATCTGAGAATACGCTTTATTCCTCTCTTGTTCACAGGAACACAGAGCACTGAAAACACACACTTTCATCACTAGCATAAATCAAAAGTAATTTCTGATGCAGAACTGAAATTTCATTTTAAGTGACAGAAACGATCCTCACAAGAGGCTCTTCCAGGACGAGGCAGGGTGGGGGGGAAGAACATTATAGCTTAGATGTAAAAGAAAAACATCCCTCCTGAACAGTGCATTGGGTGCTTTACAGCTTGCATTCCTTCTGAACTGAGGTGCTAGCACTCAGATGACTCAATCCCTGTGAAAATGAGAAGTCTGCTTTGGTAAAGAAGTCATTTGAGCATCACAGTACAAAACGCAAAACAACTCATGAAACAAAAGCCCAAACTCTCATATGTTCTCAAATTATTTAGTCCAAACGTATGGAAAATAGTTTACCTGCGTATTTTGTGGTGTTTGATTCATCCATGGACCAGAAGCAGTGATCAAAGGCAAACACCTATAGAAGCACATAAAAAGACAAATGAGAAACTCTGGCTACAAGACGTTTCTCTTAAAACAGTAAAAATCCATGACTGTTCCATTGCCATTAGACTCTACTGTTTCTAGAGATCCTAAATCAGAACTGTAAAAAGGCTTCGTTAGCAGGAATACTTTGGGAAATCTTGAGAGTTGCAGAAATGCAATACTTCTTTTCTAACTGTATTTTACACGACACAAAATACTGCCTGCTGTATCCTTTAATACAGGCTTCAAAACCTAGTAATTATCTCCACTCCAAGCACTAATGCTGACAAAAGTTTCTGCCACTAGCAATGAAACAGCACCAAAAGGACTCAATATACAGAACTTGGTGAGATGACTATTTAGCAGACATCATCACAAGACGCACAAAAGTTTTACCATGGGTTGGACTTCTAATGCTCAAAGAGAAGCATTGCTACTTACAAGCCCTGAGGAGCAGATAAATAGTATCAAATTAACTGCTTAATCTAAGGGCACAGTACTGGATCTCAGTAGAGGAATCTCAAAAACTACAAAAAGAAAATGTAGCTCTATTAGACAAGCTACAGAGCCTGCTGTAATGAAAATTCTTAACATCACTTCAGTCAAGAGTTTCAGCTACGTAGAAATCGAACGAGATTGAATATTCTGCTCAGTGGACTTGTGGACCTGGAACAGTGTCCTGCAAAAGCACTTAACATCTTGGGATTTGGTCCAAGTTACTTTTTTCTGCACATCTGAGAACATCATGGTATAAACATTTAACACAGTTGTTTTGACAGCTTTATACCATCACAAACACACCTTCAACTGCACTATATTTTCCACGTTTTACCATGGTGAACTGACTGTGGATGAGTTAATGATATAGAATCTATTTATTTTTTTCTTTTGGGATGCCAAGAGTTGGGGAAAAAACCCGAACAATCTGCTTTATTAAAACTTTGCCTGAGCCAAGATTTTCTTTGCCTGGTCTTCCAACAGCTGATCTCCTTAGTGCGACAAACTATGCAGGTCAGTGTAGAGCAAGAGCCACAGACTCTATTAGCAGAAACACCAAATTCCCTGTGAGACAAACCCTGAAGTGAGGAAGAAGATTGATCATTTCCTTTCATCATTTGGGACTGTAGAACAACTTGGATTCCCTGCTATTGCAGAATTACTATGCAATCTAGTCTACATATATAGTAGCCTAACTCTTCCCAAAATGTCTGTTGCTGTAAATATTTCAGAAGGATAAGAACAGGTAGCACAGTAAGCTCACCTTCTTCCCTTTCCCCCGTCTTAATGGAAAACACACCAAATGGCCTGAGAGAAGACAAGATACTAAGACAACACTTAGTCCACAAGATTGAAATGAGTTCTGGAATTCCCTTCTAAAGAGAAAACAAACAAACAAAAATCCCCATAATAATAATAATAATAATAATCTAACAGGGAGGTCTGAGTCACTTACTGCAGCACAAATAAAAAGAGACAACTTCACCAGGACGTTCCCTGCTGTAACTGAGTCAAAGATGTAGTTCTGCCACTGAACTGTAAGCAAAATGCAGCAGTTACTTCACCTTATCTTCAGACCTCCAGTTAAATAGGGGGCATTTTAAATTACTTCCATGCGTTTATTCATCGTACTTCAAATCGAAGCATAAAGAACTCTCTGTCATCAGTAAGAACACTCTAAGCCTTTCCTAACTTTTACAGGTCAAGATATAGTGTTTTCTCACATTCCGCTTCTACCGTAATTTTCCTCATGGGACTTGGTAACAATACCTAATCTCTCTACGATCAAACAGCAAGCAGTCCAACTACAAAAGAAAACCCAATTGAAAGGATCCAAGTCTACCAGATGCCCATTCTTTCCCCTTGAAACCAAGTATTTTCTGCAGTGGATCACACATCCTAGTACAGAAAGGTCACCCAGCTACACATGCTCATCTGTAATTACTTAAATGTCAATAGAGCAGTACTGTAGGCCAATTTAATCTATTGTCCTACACATTTTCTCCTTGGTTAACATGGAAAATCACAACAGGATTATTCAGTGACTCTTAATTTAAACGCTGATCTTGTAAAGAGACTTCACAAACTAAAATACATGCTTGCAGCCAAGTGTTTCTCACAGTAAAGTAATTGCTATTTTGAATGTTTTTTAAAAGGCAAAAATTGATCAGAATGATTTTTAAAAGTTCCAAAATGATTATGCAATAGGAAGAGAAAAATTCTGTCTCAAGATAAAACAAACTGTAAATATAGCATTTAAGTATATTTTCATACTAAAATAAAAAGCCAGGACATAGATTTAGGCTATTTATAAAATCTGCTCTGGAAAACTGCCAAATCCTTCTAACAGAACTAACAAGATTATGTAAAAAAAAAAAAAAAAAAAAAGTCAGGCAAAAAAACCTGGAAACTGCTGAGGCACGCGCTATTTGCAAAACGTGTCAAGCAGCTACAGTATAATTCCTTCTCTGTTAAAACAGGCGGGCAAAAATTTAAAAATTACTTTGATTGGTGATGAAAAAACAGTGAACTTGAACATTCCCAGCATCGATAATTTAAGGATGCACCAAACCAAAGCAATTTGCAGGACAATTCAGACCTTTGGGAAAACAGATTCCAAATGTAAGAATTAACAGAGTAAGAAAGAAGGCATACAAGGGCAAGAAATTTGGTCCCAATCAGCAAGGTTCTTCTGCACACACATAATGAAGGCATAATAATCTACAGGAAATGCGTGTAGGACAGTGTCCCACCTGAAGAGTGACCCATTTAATCACATTTTCTGTACAATGACAACTCACTAGTTTATATTTTCCTGACCTCCAGTGCTAGAACTGCAGGACATGCAGTCCCAAGAACAGCACACAAGCACACCTGGGGTCAAGATACAGAACCTACACTATGAAAATACCCTCTAAGTCTCATCTAAGGTGCTCTCTCCCATCTTCACCAATAGTTCTTCCTTGAAAACCAAAATGGTGGGTATTACTTTTTCTTTTTATAAGAATATGCAGAATAATCATTTTCTTCTTATTTTTACTCCCCAAGATCCATTTCCCTGAATAAGGTATGAAACCCCCTTTCAATATGACTATCAAAGCTATCAGAAGTTCTGTTAATGCTAAAGTCTCAGATTCAACAGCCAATACTCAAACTGGGCACTACTGGGCACTGAAAATGCCTTTTTAGCCTTTTAAAGAACACTCAGAAGCAAAAATCTTTATCAATTTATCAACCATATCAACCAACTATATCAAAACTACTACTGAAATGTATTTGAACAGACAGATCTGTGACATACAAATAGAACTTTTTAAACTTCAAGCACCCTCTGTGAAGTAGTTTTTAACTACATTTTGGAAAGCCTATTACATTTAAGTGTTTTAACATTAAAAACAAAAAAGACATTATGTTTTGTTTGAAACTCAAAGTTTAAAACTACTACCTGTATCTCCACTAAGACTTCCTGAACTTTCAGTTATTCTTCAAAGCATTTTGAGTAAGTCTCTATGACTATACAGACGAGTATTTCTGCTTTCCTGCTGCTCTGATGTCAATTCCATAGCCACTGTACAAGGAAGCTTAACATATTTTCAGAAGGTAAGCAGAATAGGAAAACCATGAAAAACAGGTACACACCTGCTTCAAGCATCTGCACAGGTTGGCATTCAACCACAAAGCATTGGCCAGTTCTCATAACCAGATGCAAAATTATTCTGGGCTTTTAAATTACAGAAGGAACTAACAGACAAGCCTTAAAACATCCTTATTTTTGTACGATTCTGTACTTCATCCTAGCATCTAAAAGACAAAAGAACCTGCCACACTAGGGTAGTAGCTTCTAAACCAGAGTTTTTAAATGGAGCTAAAAGACCAACAGGGCGTGGGGTTTTTGTCCCAGCTCTGTTATTGCAGTGTTTGGCAGGGCACAGTATTTTCAGTCTGAGTGGCATGACAGTCGGAAAAGAGACTGGACATCGCATTTTAAACATCTAGAAACAGTCAAGTAACAGACAGAGCTACAAGTAATGGAACGTGGCTCACCAGGGCAGATCTTGCACAATTGGAAGTCCATAGTAAAAATAGGTATATGAACTTGAGTATGTACTCATTGTATATTCATTGTAAGAATTTTAACTCACGAACATTACAGCATAAACATATAAAAATGGAAAGTTATGACAAAGAATTGGCCAGGAAGTGATAGTATCCAGAGTCATCATAAGTGTGCACATTACCCTAGGGAAGAGAGTCACAGAGGCCATTTCTAGGTTAAGAAAAACAGAGTGTTAAAAACTATTAGAATTTAAACAAAATACTTGTTCTGATCATCATAAAGTTTAGGTAAAAAAAAATAAATACGGGGCTTTGATTCAAATTTCTTCAAATACCTACAGCAGTTTAAGACAGCTGTTGGTTATTATTTTGCTAATGAGGCAGCTAGAGGCTATGGCTTCCACAGCAAAACAGTGACGCAGGTCCATGCATCCACCATCTCAGTGAAAAATCTGGGATTTTGTCCCAAATTCACCTGTGGCTTAAAATGAGATTGCGGATTTTTAAGCAGCAATTATGCCTTACTGCTACACAGCAGTAACTTCTCACAGAATCAGAAAAGACAGCCAAAGGGTATTCACATTTTAAATGTTAATCAACATCTTGAAGAATTAATAGTTTTAAGGCTTCATGCATGCAAGTATACTTATGTTAACTACTTACAGGTAATGAGTGCCATATCCAATATTAACTGCTTGCCAGATCAAGCCAAATGACATAATTAGTTTAGAAAGGAGTCTAATTTCACATTCATTATTAGTTGTTTTGAAGCCTAATCCTTGGTATGGACTAGACAGAGTCTGGGGCTTTCAGCATTTAGCAATGCATTACCCAGACCTAACATAATCCCTAACATACTGACTGTGTGGCTATAAAATAATGTAAATACATAGCTAACATTTAATAGCCATTTCCATCTGACCAACAGATGGCCAATCATGGGGGGTTTTTTAGAGAAAAAAAGTTATGCTGGACAGATGTGGATACGCCTCACATAAACCTTCAATGAAGCAGTCAATCTGACAGGTAGGGTGACTTACAGGGCTAACTACAGGTTGCTAAAAAGAAAAGGAAGGGAAGAATTTTCATTCAGCAGGCAGCTGTACCTACATCACAGAATCATAGAGTTAGAGTTGGAAGGGACCTTGAAGATCACCTCGTTCCAACCCCCCTGCCCTGGGCAGGGACATCTCCCACTAGACCAGGCTGCTCAAAGCCCCATCCAGCCTGGCCTTGAATCCCTATTATGTTACATCCCTATTACAACTGCTGATGGAGTTAAGTGATAAAGGAGATACATTAGGAAATGGCAAACAAAGTCTACACCAGTAGGTTTAATGTAAATGGAAGCCATTAAAGAACTGAAGAAGACACACGTTGGTCACAGTATGAAAAACAGAAGACCTACCACAGAGGAGAATATATGAAGGCAGATGAGGGTACAGCTCACAGAACAGAAAAACCGTTCTACCTTTGTCACAAAATTACACTAAAAGCCCAAGATTAGTAATATACTTAAACACTATGTTTGTAGAAATAGCATAACACTCTAATATCCTTATATACCTTTTCCTACCAGAGCTTCTGAGCTACCAAGTTTAACTGGATCACAATTCATCCACAGCTGATGATGAACTAGCTCATTAACCTACAGAAACTTCAAATATTTATGAAATTTCATTTAAAAAAACCCGACCCTAATTTGAAGATCAACTACACGCAGTACCCTAGAAACTGTATAAATGAAGAAACATCCAAATCTCCTATCACATCTTTACAACTCTCAAAGCCTATTTCCACTGGTGGTAAGAATCATATTCCGCCTCAAATTGATAAACATTTCACACAACACCTTTTCTGGTATTACAGGATGTTAATGACCACCTATATACCTAACAAAAATGTAGCATATATGCACATGTTTTTGTCACAGAAAGGCAAGGCCATCATTATGCTTTTACACAGTGTCAAGAATAACTTTATCTGCCTATAATGGAACATGAGTAATCTACTATAGAAAATGAAGGCTCTTGTAAGAAGGTTGAGGTCCAGAAAAAAGAAATAAATCAGTACAGCATACCATTTTAAACTACAATATCAGTGTCATTCATTTGCACCTGCTGTGACCTTAAATCACATCTTTTTGCTTGTTTTTTTTTTTTTTTCCCAAATATGATTATTTCAATTCGTGTTAAAATAGTTTGTTCCATTCTTCCCTCCCTATTGGGAATAATACGCATCATTTACTGACAGGAGGTTTTCTTACGACACTTAGAAAAATAATTAAAAAAAATAGATATTTAACTTTTATATATATACACACACACATGTGCACACATATTAAATAGCTGTCTGGACTAAAAAGTAGACAGATATCCATATGAGACTGATATATAGATCAATAACCACCCCAACTTCTATTCCTATTAGGCCTACAGAATGCTCTGCTATACCTGCAGAAGTCACATCGGACATGCATACACTATAGCTTGAAGATCTACAATTCAAAGAATAATGTAGAATAAAACCTCAGAACAAACTGCAAGTCAGAGCGGACTACAGCTTCCTGCTGTAAAAAAGTACCATCCAACAGAAACAGAAAGGATAACATTATCATTAAATTACTGAAGCAAAATACCAACAGTTTTTCATGTGCTGACAATACACGGTTCTCACAGTCATTTTACCTTATCATTGCTACCAGCCCCATACCAATACTGTATTTGTCATCCCACTAAGGCTCCTTCTGTATCCAACAGATTCATAACACCCATTCTCCCTCCCTTCCCCTGCATTACAAACAACCCAAAGCATCTTTTCTAGGTGAACTACAGTGCACTTTGGCCACTACCACACAAATTATTAATTCCTGAAGATCCTCAATTAGAAACAAGAACACCTTGTTTCTTACTATATGTATTTTGCCATCTTTTAAACACAGTATTTTAACTTCTAAGCAGAATTATGTAAAACCAAATGTTTTACACACAATACTTCTTTACTCTTTCAAATGTTTTTATGGATCTATTAAAATCATTGCTTGTCCTGGTCACAGCTTTAACAAGTCATGTGCCTTGCCTGCATGTCAGTTGGACTAAAACTGGAAAAATCTTCTGGAATTATGAAGTCTTTAACTCCTAAGTATGAGGAATACATTTTTTTTTAAATGTGTTTGCCTTTTTCAAAGCTGTATTGATCACACACTACAGGAACATGCCCAATATTTCTGCATTGCTCAACATTTTCAGGCAGATACAAATGCAAAAAGAGACAAAATACTTACCTTGGGTGGTTTTCTTGATGATTGGCAAAAAAAAATAATCAGCAACGATGACGAGAAGTATGAATGCATAATTCACATAAAGGGAAGGAAGCAAAGAAAGAGAAAAGAAACAAAGTCAGTGCACATCATTATTATAATCTGAACTTTTTATAATCCACAATGTATTTAAGAATAATCAGATCAGAAAATATTTATGTGATACACTGCATATTTTTAACCAGTAATTACTTAATGAGTAATAATAGCCCCACATTAAAAAGAAAGGAAAATGTCAGGTTCCTTATAGGTATAAAAATCTAACAGCGCTGAGGTACAGAAGGAAGACAAGCATCTGTTTCCTTTGCCATGGAAGTCAAAACACAGCCCATCTTTTCTGGCAAACAAACTAAGCCTGGAAACTGGCAGACCAAGGTGCCAGGGTGAAGCCCCGTTGACTTCACTTCAGCAGTGCTGCACAGGCAAGACCAAGGTGAGAGTCACACAAATGTTTCTTGTAGGGATTGTAGAAGTGTGAAGAAAAATAAACTTGCATTTTCCCTAGCCACAGAAAGCCTACATAGAGTGTAGGTAGCCAATGCAAAACCACCATTACTCTTCACACACAACTCCAATGAGCGCTCTCAGAAACAGTGCAGATACAAGAAACCCCCAAACTAAAGACACCAGCTCAGAGTACTTTAACTTGTCCTTAAATGCTTTTATGATTATGCTAGCGGCCATACAGTAAATTAAAATCAATGTGGCTTTTTTTTTGGTGAGATTGATTTCAAGTGAGATCGCTGCCCTGTCTCAGTGTGCAGCCCTGTGCTTACTAAAGCCATTGCAAGAGAGGAGGTGAAAACATGGTGCAGAATTAGACTGACTTAGGCCATTCATGGAAACTGCAACATTAGGCATATGTTTAAATTATGTATTGAAATAAGCCTGAAGTGACATGTAGAAGAAATTTCCACTTGCTCTTTACATCAAGGGGAAAAAGAAAAAAAAAAAGCAATACAAATGTAGATGAAGAGAAAAAACACAAGCAGAAAGGTCTAAAGACAAAAGAGCACAAGCAGAGAACATAAGAACATAGTAAGGTTTATAAGATAAGGATATGGATGAAAGGTCTCTATCTACCCAACAGACACACTACACAAAATTTAAAAAAATTAAGAGGCTACAGTCAGAGTGCAGAAACACGTGGAATGAAGCCGTGCTTTCATCCACCAGACTACACATACAAACTCCACCAACTCAAAGCAGGGGAAAAAAAACCCAAACCACCAATACTTTGTGCAGTTTTCTTAGCGACCCACAATACAACGGCTCAGCAAAAAAAAAAAGCTGAAGGGAAGCAAATCCACAAAGGCATCCTTACGCAATCTTTCCTGCCTACTCTCCGCTTGTACCTTAGATGACATGTCTGCCTAGACCAGAAGTTACACAGCTGGTACATGGCACTGGTATAACGCAAACATATTTTGCCTCAGAGCCAAACCACTCACTGCAGCCTTACCCTTTCATTAACGGTGGCTACACCGGCTCAGCTCACAGCCAGGTGGCTCAGAACTCGCACAGAACGCGCTCTGACCTCATTGAAAAACAGATTTAGCTGTACCTCTAATATTTTTCACTTCAATCAATTTTAAGATGTGATGAAAGTCCAACATAGCAGCTTGTCTAGCCTGAGTTCCAGCACCAGCTCTCAACTTCCCATTCCTACTTGGAAGAGAAGTTCCTACCGAAGGAAGTCATCCAAGGTTTTTTTGGAAAGCTTTTAATACACTCATATTTTGAAAAATGATTCCAGAATACATCAGCCTTCCTAGGGAATTCCTAATAGTCTGCTGTAGAGGTTCACCATAAGCCCTAAATAGTATAATTGAACTAAACACCAACAGAAAGTTTATCAACTGTTTTTTTCTGAGATCACTCTTATAAGCCCCAATTGGAAAAGGTACAGAACACCACTGAAGTAAACAAATGGTTTGACACATTATTTTTTTTCAAGATACTTACTTAAACAATGCAAGCCACTACCTTTTAGGAAGTTTCCTCTTATTTTCCTCTGATGCCCATTTTAAGAAAAGCGTTAATAGCAACTTTTTAAACCACTGGCGGACAGCAGACCTTCCCAGTTGGTAGATCATCACTGATCTCCTGGATTTCAAGCACAAGGAGCTGCAGCTTCCTGCCATACGTCACATCCTACTGCTCCAAACTTTTTGGCTATTAAGACCAAACTAGCAACTCCACAGGTGACCTGCTACCACCACCAGCAGCAACATGATCAAGGGCCTCTGGAATAAGTTGCCTTTATTGGCTCACGGGATAGATTTTTAAGCTATTTGGAAATTCCAGCTAACCAACTCACTGTAATCATTATCCTGGCAGTGGTTCAGATGGAGACACTCCAAAATACTTTCTTCAATCAAAGGACCCAGACAAATAAACAAAAAACTGTTTACAGTTTACCAGAAATCACATTTGTATCAGCTTAAAGATGTGCTATAAAACCTGCATTAGCCTCAATCAATTTTTCACTTAGGTTTTTTGGTTTGCTTTTTTAATTTTTTTTTTTAATATGTACTTCATGGTTTCTTTCCTTTCCCAGAAACCAGCAGCTTTCAGCCTCAGAAATAATTGGATTTGTCTCAATTTTTGCCAGACACGTGACCATACAATGTGGTGATTCAGTGTCACAGCTGGGGTGGGGAGTGATGAAGACAGGATACAGAGAGCAGATCACAGAGATACAATTAGAATTTTTATTTCCCAGAATTTTTAAATCCATGTCTAATCATCCATGGTTTCAGTAACAATGCCCAGGTATATCTTCTGAATGACAGTAACATCTCTTCTAAAGTTGACAGATAGTACACTTCAAGAAATTATCACAGAGTCACCTAACCTTGTAATCCATCTGCACAACAGCAGATTTTGGTTTAACCTGATGAAGGGGATCTTCCATCTGCACACTCAGATGGAAGACTGACTTTTCTCACATGCCTGGAACTCAAAACCAAAGTAAATACCACTAGTAGTCTGAAAAATATTCTCACAGGTCAGAGGAAAAATATGAATTTCCATGACCACAAAGCCCATTGAGCTTCCTAACTTCCTCCTGCCTTTGTCCTTATGCCATCATGACTTTAGTAAAATATCACTAGAAAGACTTGCTGAGCAGATTTTTATGGTGCAGTACATGTGCTGAGGTCTGTTCCCAGAATGTGCTCAGGCTTTACCTTTCACAACAGCATTAAGCCTCTCCTGTCCTGCTTGGCTAAGACACATCAAGACCACAGAACGTGTTGCTACCTCAAATTTTTCCATAGATGAAGAAAACCAATTTCTAGAAAGCTTTGTGCTAATGCAAACACGTTTTTTCCCTGTTTTCTCTTGCTAAAACTAAACCCATAATGCTTCTCACATTTGCTAAGAGAATTAATCCACAAAATACCAGTCCTAGTGTTCTACACTAGTACATGAATGAAAAGTCATCCTCACTGCACCCACACTACTATCCACTCACTGGCTGTGACAGCATATGATGAGGAGTGTGCTCTTCTAGTAGTTTAACAGCAGCAAAGGTTGTTTCGGCTGTGTTTTTTTTAACTACTTACACTATTTCACAGGAGTCTCCTTTTGTCATATAAAAAGTTCATATAAACTAGCATTACATATTCTGACTAGAAAACTAGTCCCATGCAATAGGAAGCAAAAGAAGACACTCTTGCACGATGAGTATTCAGAAGTACACAATACTGTCATCCTAAAGACCTAATAATTTTCACAGCTACACCTGGTTTTTGTCTCTTAGTGAGGGTTGTTAGCATTCCCAACCAAATGTCACTTCTGCTGGAAGGAAAAATGTTTTATAAATCAAAAAACTTGAAAGAATTGGTTTTTCTCCCCTTTTCATATGATGGGGTTTCATCACCCCACCTTACCCCCAGTCAAGAATCTCACCTTCAGTAGCAACAAGTTATGTTTAAAAATGAGAATGTAGGTGTAAAACCAGGTACTCCGCATAGAAAGACAGAGGAACAAAGCATCTTTGAAAAACAGGTCTTAGATTCTTTGGAGCAACACCTACACAGCGCAATTCATCTCCCAATTCAGCTGTGCTAAGCCAAGTAGGTCACAATTGTACTATAATTATGTCACATTTTGGGAAGCATTTGGTAGATTCTTTTCCTTTCTCACAATTAGTTAATGAAGACGAAGCAATCATAACCAGCTATGTTAAGTAACCACACATAATACCTATAGCAGATGACAAATGAACCACATGGCCTTGCAGCTTGCTCTTCTAAGCTGACTACACCAGAAATCATCACTTAAGACACGGAGTCTGAAATACCTTTTTGCTCTTGTCACATGTGCGACCACAGCAAATTCATAGTACTCGCTGTTTCCCAAATACATAACTGTCTACACGTAGTGGCTACATAGTCATCGACGCACTGCTCAGGATCACTGGTCAAAAGCAGTGATCACACTGCTCACAAGCAACTACCAACATACTAGGACAAGGGCGAGAAGTCTTCAGGCTTTTATGCGATGAGTTGAAAAAACAGTCTTCCTTCTTTCCTCTGCAAGCATATAGATCAGCAAATTGAAAAGATCATCCTGATAGATAAAAGGAATATTTTTTACTTTTATTTTTGAACCCTCTAACAGCATTTGATTCCCAAAATTTGGTTTCCACATATTCCTCACATGCTGTTTATTCTGATGAAAATTCTGCAGTACTAGAAAATTAATGAGTTCTTTGTACAAGGCTACAGCCTCTTCCCAGTTACGTCAAGTCACAACAAGTTATTGAACTTGTTATGCTTTTATACATACGCAAGGGTGTAGCTTTGTGCTCTTCCCCTCCAATTTCAGCATGATCTCTTCTCTCACCACTGCTCCAGCATCTCTGGAATCTAAAGAGCAGCTGTTCAAAACAAGTATTAGAGTATTTTTGGAGCATTTTTAAATTTTGTTTTGTTTTTTATATCGGGCTGCCTTGCAGCTCAGTCTGAGAGTATCACCAGCAGTGGTATCACCACTCAAAGGCAGAGCACAAGGGAATAAACCAGTGGTAGGACCATCATAATAAGTGCCCCTTGCTTTAACTCTATCAAAGTAACTGTACTGTTTGTTTATCCCTGAATATAAGGCTTCGAGAGCGGCTGCAGCAGAGGCAGCAGACATTCAACACTCCTAACTGCAAACAATGTAAATTATGCAGAAGCAAAGAGATGATGTTTCTCCTGTCCTTCAGTGTAAGATCATGCAGATCTACAACCCTTCGTTGTCTCATGGTTTATCACTGGAGGCTGCTACTTGCAGGCTTGATACCAAGCATCTTAAAAAGCACGCCTATATATTATTAATGGACGCTGCACTACTTAACAAAAGCACCGCCCTAGAAAAAGAGCGTCGTTTGCCACACTAATAGTTTCAGATGATGATGTACTGCAACTACTGGCAGTACACCATTTTCTCTACAAAGAACACAGAAAATGGACATGTATTTGCCCATTTTCCCCTTCCATTTTTTTTAAATGCAGAAGATCAAAGGAAATGGTAGGGGCAATACCCCGAAGGGGAACACTTTTGTGTGCTACCTTTGTGCTTGGCTGGGGCACCTCCTGCAGAGCTCCCTAATGAAGTTGGCATCACAATTCGATACTAGGAATCCTGGCAGAGTTACTTTACATGCTGTATGAGCACACATACATACACAAATATAGATAATTATTTATTTTATAGTCTTGCATAAGGTGGGCAGCACATACTCTGTATCTGTTTAATCCTCCTACCCAGCAAAAGTCAAATAGGCAAAATAATCCTTTGAAGAACAGCAAGAGAAAAACATTTTAACAACTAAAGCAATTTGAACAAGTGCCTGCATAATAAGGTAGGAGCTGATCATAATCAGAAACATCACCAGAAATAGCAGCATATGAAGATGCTGTGCTATTCACTGCAAACCTACCACATGCAAGAGAGGAAAGTCAGACACTGAAGTCAGAATGACAAATACTGCAGTGCAAGTCAAACAAAACAGACACTACAGTAGCAGCATGACACAAAAGAAATCTAGAAAATGCCCGGATATTTCACCATAACAGGGTTCCATTCCAAGAACTTAGAGTTCATTCACTACATCGGTGATGAAACTCATTAAAATAAGTGAAAGGCATTACATTCTGACATTTACAAGATAGAAAACAGAAGCGATAACTGCCCTGGAACACCACTAGTCCCTAACTTACCTTCACTCCCCAGGTCTCACTATTTGTACTGCCCAAGGCATTATTATTCCAATGCCAGCAACTTGTTGACATGAAGTTCAGGTGGTTCTAACCTTTACCCAGAAGCCTTGGTGTTCATGTAAAAACAACTTCTGCTGACAGGCTGAAAACGGGCTGATATCTGTCCTACATGCAACAGCATGCCACTTTGCAAACAGCAATCGGCTTAGGAGAGCAGTCACCACCCATAAGCAGAAAGCTTAATCTATCGCTTTGCTAGAAAGTTCACTACATAAATTTCCCTGCCTGTCCTCCCACATAAAATAAGCTTTAAAGAAATTAAAAAATCATTCAATTTCAGTTACTTTGCTTAATTTCACTGAAAAGGCAAAAACTGACTAAAATTGTCATCCTGTGATAAAAGAGCTCTAAATCAATCCTGACTGCTGAGACCCTGCCCAGAACCTACCACAACAAATAATCTATTTTCCACAAGTCTTTAATCATGCTCATTCAAAGCTTATCCGAGACTCCAGTTATTGTAATAAAAACCTGCTGCCCCTATCAGAACTACAGCATAACCACAAACACAAGTATATTAGGCTTGTTCTTGTTAACATCCAACTAGCCTCCTAACAAAATGGAATACTTTGCAATGCAATTCTACCTAATGATTCCTACTAGTGGTAGTTATTTCACCAAATAGTCATGGCCCTTTTAAAATGGATGCTTTTTCCCCCTTTTTCAGTAAAACTGAACACGAAAGAATCTAAATGAGGACATTTTAACTAACGAGTCAGGTTCAGAGAGATGAGGAAAGAGGGAGGGGGGAAAAATAATGCAATCTCAGAACCCAGGATCTGTTAGCCCTGAAGACTAGTCTCGAATGAATGATTCTTAGCCTGAATGCAATGAAACTGCTGCCAGGGCAAACAGTCTATTTCCGGAAAGTATGTGGAAACACACGCTAGAAGTGTTAATGAAATTACCACAGCATTTATTAGGCACCCATTATTCTTATTCTGTTGCATGTATTACTGGTGCTTTCGAGGAGAAAAACCCCCCAAGCATTAGCTGGCATTTCAACTCTCTGCACCAACTCTATTGCCACTCTAACACCCAACCCACCAGTCACTGAGGTTAGCTACTCCCAGCTATTAACTACCTGGTAAGTCTCCAACATCAGTGGAAAACATTCCCTTTCAATGCTACCGCCCCTTAGAAATTCCTTCAGAAATGCTGCCCGTAAGAACCATCAAAAAACTAGGCTGCACTGAAGATACACCACTTCTGCAGGCACTGCTCATTGCTACCCGAAAAACACACTCCTATTTATCACTATATACAGTATTTATTGCAAGAGATCACCTTCAAAGGCATGTGAAGGAAGTCTGCTAAGCAATGCAGCATTTTGTAAATTAAATTCCACTTTGTTAGTTTGCCTGTTCAAAACTCAAGCATTACAACTTGCTACAAAGATGAAGAGCAATTAGCAGCTTTGTTGATGAGGATCAAGAAAGAAGATCTCTACTCACTGGAAAGACTGTACTGGAAAGTACTAAACTGAGTAGCTGGATCTGAACTTTGGTTTTAACACCCTACATTCCTCAATAAACTGGGTGAAAAAAGAAGAAAAAAAAAATCACTCTTTTTGCTGGGAGGTAAGCGTATTCTTTCTTATTCAGTCAGGACAAGGATAGAGTTGAGACGTTTCTGAAGATACACGTGCAACAGTCCCGACCGTGTGTTCAGGCTGGACAACAGACAAGAACCCCCAAGTCTCACTGTAACATTCCTTTACCACAACAGGGAAAATTATCATTCAAATTTCATCTACTCTTTGTTACTAATGAGATTTCAAGAGAGATGCTAATTGGGCATGACACTTCATCCTTTCCCACAGCTCTGCAAATGTATGTTAGCATTCTTTAAATATAACTACAGCATGAATAAGCTGTCTGAGACCAAGAAAAAAATCACAAATTACTATTTTCTTTTCATCCTAGCATACATTTTTAGTGACGTATTTAACTAACTGATCAGAAAGAAAATACTGTTCATTGATTTGTATATGAAACTAAAACTTCCCCAGGTTTGATGACAATCAATTTCCATCACTTCACTAAAAAGATTTTGTAGAAGAAAGTCTATGTCAGCTGGCTGCAACACCAGCTGTTTTGGTGACTTTGAGATTACATGATTTCCTTTAACAGACAGCGTTAACAACTGCTACCATTTGCCAGAAAGTAGACACTATGCAGAGAAAGTTGATGACGATTCATGGGATAAAAAAAGGTTTATTGTGTGGAACAATATACCAAGAATGTAAACTCAAATCAACTCTACATAAATAGACAAAGTGAGTAAGTTCTCCCAAGTTGCTGCAGGACCAACACCTAAAAGCACCAAGGAGACTTTATTCTCGTATAGAACTCGCACAAGTGAGATCTCTAGAGACCTCTTCACTGATCTCTACAAAGCTTAGGCAGTAATCTAGCTAGCTTTGGTAACCTAACATGCCATGAAATGAGCCACAAAAGCTACCCAAAGGCTAGAAAAATTCTTCACAGTGTGTGCTCCAAGTTCATCAGTTAACAAAAACAGAGGAGCTGCCAAGGCAGCTAACAATCACCACAAAGAGAAGACATAAAGTACCAAGTCACTGAACTAAGCAGGGAAAGGCACACCCTGAACTCATTTCTAGGATGTGAGAATAGGTATTTTCCAGCAGAAAAGGGTGGCGACTGCAATGCACATATAGATTTTCTACCTGAGGGTTTCAGACAGAGGTTAGATACCTTTCTGGTAGACACCAGATTGGTAAATGAGTTACTGGGCTGAATACCTTGTCAGCAAACACATCCTATACAACATGGCAGGCGAGACCAACAAAATCTAACAGGCTCCTACTTCTTCCTCAGTGAGCTGTGAATTTGTGACAGTTTATATTAACATTGCGTTAACTTTGAGCCTCAAATGTTTCTTTTTTTTTTTTTACAGCAAACCTCTCTAGCAGGCATTATGTTATGTATGTAAAAACATGCACTTGGTAGTAATGACAACCACCTCCTCACCACGTGCCATACAGTAAGACATAAATGAGAAGAGTGACAAACACGCCAGACTTCCATGCAAATACTACAACTACCACTGTGGAAAAATAAACAAGGTCCCTAAATTTTCCTAGACTGAAAAATTAAGTATACATTGCTTATATACAACAAAATAGGAAATATTTAGACCTCTAGACACAATAAAAATCTAACATCTTTGCAGGATTTGGAAAAAAAAAACAAGTATCATTTTATGACTAGAATAGATGACAGTAACAGATCACAGAATAAGAGACCCAAAAGGTGTCTGCAAATTCTTTTTCTAGATCTAATTGAATCCTAAATGGTTAAATTAGCGTTCTTAAGGAAGCCTGGCTTTATATGCTGGAGAATAACAGAATCAGGAAAAAAATTAAACATTATAAAAAGCTAAAAGTCAGGGACTTTTTCCTGTATTTGTCCTATGAGGAGAGGCTGAGAGACCTGACCGTTCTGCCTGGAGAAGAAAAAGCTCACGGGGATCTCATCCCTGACATCCCTTACACCTGAAGGAAGGGTGGTAAGAAGACAGAGCCAGGCTTTGTCAGTGGTGCCCAGTGACAGGACCAGAGGCAACGGGCACAAACTGAAACACAAGAGGTTCTCTCTGAACCTCAGGAAACAGCTTTTCACTGTAAGGATGGATGGCTGAGCACTGGCACAGGTTGCCAGAGAGGTTGTTAAGTCTCCCTCCTTGGACATATTCAAAAGCTGTCTGGACATGGTCCTGGGCAACTGGCTCTAGGTGGTCCCACTTGAATAAGGGGGTGGACCAGGTGACCTCCAGAGGTCCCTGACAACCTCAACCCTTCTGTGAAAAATGCTAAAATAATTTTTTTAAAGATATTGTGGCATAGAGTAGTAGCATAAACATTGGTATAAGAGATGATCTGCAAGGTTTGTGATTCGGGAATTTGTAGCCCCTACTATCATCCCAGACTTGTGTCAACTGAAAAAAGTCAATAAAAACCACCTCTAAATTCTTAGATGGTGTGCTCCTCACATCAACCCATATATCTCATTTTCATGGAAAGAAACTTTCAACATGAAATACAAAATTTGTGACAGCCCAGCAACCCTCAGTGGGGTTTCACACTCCAGAAAGATGCAGTCAATCTGCTATGAAGAATATTATTCATTGTGCCCATCAAGAGATGTTACAGACACGGACTGGCAGCCAGGTTTCACCTATTGATTTTCAGTGAACAAGCTCGGACAGTACTACTTTAACATCACAATAGCTGAATAGATGATAGTTAAATAGTTTGCTCTGGCAAATAAAGGGTGTTTAATTTAACCTCTATTTTCTTTAGTTCTAAGCAGATGGTCGCAGTCAATTACTAAGAAAGCGATGGTTCTGCACAGCTCCAGTGCAAATGAAATGCTTGGAGACAAACCCTGAAAGAAACCTCAGTAAAAGTCAGAAGGCACAAGGTACAAATTCAAGTAATTCTTCACAAAAAAAAAAAGTTTGCATGGGCAAGTCAGAAATATCATAAATGGTTAAAACAGACAAAGCTGATTTTCTGCTGACTTTACATATAGACTCTGCCTATAAAGTTAAGGGAAGAGGGATACAGCTTTGAAGTGCTTCAGTGGAGAACAAGTTCACAGTCAAATGCAAGCAACTGTAGTGTATCTTCCAAACTCAGAAGAGGGGAATAATTTATAATTGTTTGTTTTGTTACAATAGACTTCATTTTAACAATACACACTAAAGAGTTGGCCTCTGTCCCATAACAATTGCAATTTTCTGGAGAACAAACAGTGTAAGTCAAAAGTAAGATTCCATATAAAGTATTACAAGCAGTTCTCAAAATAAGAAATGTTGATTTCAAAGAGTAAACATGGACACACGTGAATCGCAGGATCACAAGCATGGCTAGAATGCCGTTTTAGTGAGCATTACAAGATAGCATAAGAGAAACAGAAGTCATCTCAGACTTCTTAGACACTGATAGTTTTTAAGCAAGTCTAGAAAGAAGTCACAATATTATTGTGCATAAGTCATTAATGTGATCAAAGAATTACCAAAGAACTAGAAATGAATTTTCCCGAAAAGACAGAAAGAGAAAATGAGTTATGACTATTCTTACAGCTAAGAAGTGAGATCACATCTGCCAATACACACGAACTGGCTGAACAATGCAGTAAAACAGAGACCAAGAATCTCCAAGGTCACATAGCGTACAACTGTCACAGGCAACAGCACCAAAAGGTCTTTTGAGATGGAGTCTGAACAGTTCAAAGGCGGTTATGCTGTTCTGCCTCATGGAAAGCTATTCATTCTCCTGCTGTCCAGAAAGCTTTCACAATTTGTGATATTGAAGAAATTTAATATCATTTATTTGCTCTTCTACTAACATTATAATGTAATTTAACACTTCAGCCTAACACAGCCTTCTACGTATGCTCTCATACGTTACGCTTCCCTCCTAGTTCTAAGTACACTTTTACATAGGTTCTGCAGTCCTCTAACCAACTTCATTTCAAATCAGTTTGAATTTATATTTCTTAAAGCATAGTGACTCTGAAATGTAGAGAATATCCCAAAAGAGGTTCTACCAGGCATTTTTCAGAATGGCATTGTTCCTATGTTGTACTGATACTGCGTTGCTTATGAAGTAACCTTTATATTTAAACAGTTTGGAAAACATGAACATTCTTAGAAACAAAAATATTTTGCATAGAAAGCATAACTCTCTTTGGCCTTTGCTATACTCCTACCGTACTCTTGAAGAACCATTGCCTGGGTCTTCTGCGTATTGCAAAGGGAAGAATTATGACAAATTTCGGTTTGCATTAGAGATCAGAAAAAAAGCAGGAGGCAAGAACCCTAGAAACAGTTTAAGTTTTGAAAGCTGAAGAACTACGTTAGCTAGCAAGTTCTTTCTTGAGAACGTCTCAGAAACAGAGAATGGAAAACTTAGAGAGCAGAGATTGTATCTTTAATTAGGCTGCAGATGAAATAGATTTATCTCTGTGGGGGACGAGGGAGGAGAAAAACAGGTAGGGTTTCAAGCGTACACGCTGGGTTTCAGGTCTGAGGCAGAATGAGTAAGCTTCAGACTAACAGACATTGGCAACAGTTGCCCTAAGAATACCGCACTGTAATTGTTCAAGAGGCAAAGCCAGTTTAAGAAGTTTCTGCTCTTCTCTAGCTTCTTGTTCCCCGCTCCGTGCCACAGTCTGTCATATTCAGCTATTACCTCCACCAGATAAACGCAAAGGGTTTTGGAGTATCAGGGGGGAACACTAGCTTGCTTTGCCATTCTTTAGTTCAAAAATCCACCGGTTTAGTTTACAGAATCAGAAGCCAGCTGTACTAATACAAGGAATGTGCACAGTAAATGTCAACGTGCAACTGGGAACATGTACACAAGGAGACAGAGGCGAAGTCAAACATCACTGCTAGGCCACTGGCATATCACAAAAGGGGCAGATCCTGTCTCTGACAGTCATCAGACCCTTTAATCAAGCCACGTGAGGAGCACAGCAGAAAGCTCAAGCAGCAGCCCAGTGCAGCTGCAAGACACAGGCGCGCTCTCACCAGCCACGAACAGTGAGAAACTTCAGACAGAATTAACTGGTATGTTTGAGCTTAACGGGCTTCGATGATTTTTCTTCCATATTAACTTAGCTAACCATTTTTTAATCACATGGACTTTTAAAAGTGACATCGTCCTGTGACAAAGTCAAAGTTTAATCATGGGCGTATCTTTGCATTTGTTCTGAACCCACCTCCTGATTATTTAAGGTGAAGAAGTCCCATGTTCCTGTAAGATAACAGGCAGTAAATCATTCCTTCTGCTGTTTGTGGATGTAAGGATCTCTAACCATGCCCCTTCCCAGCTGTCTTCTTCTAGACCAAAAACTTCTGACTTATTTAATGGTTCATCATAACACAGTGGTCTGTAAGCAGCTCACCAGCCTTACCGCCATTGTCTACCTCTTCCTAGTTCCAGCAGACCTCTTTGAGACAACGGGGCCAGCATAAAACACAGCAAAGATCACATTGCAGCTGCAGAGACACACAAAGCTTCCTCCCTTGTTCCTTGCCTTTTCCCAACATGCTTCCCCAATAGGTCATAATGGTCCCTTGCTGTTTTTCACCCATTTACCGAGAACTAATCTGATGTTTCCCTTGAACGAGCGTAACTCCAAGATGACTGTCCTGAGAACAAGGAATCCAGAAACCACGGCTGGGTAGACAAGGGCAGAAGAACTTTGCATTTCAGAGCAAGTTTCATGTACCCTTTTATCAGCCAACCACAATCCATCAGAAGGTCCTCCCACAACTTTCTGTGGCTGCCATGATCTAACAAGAGTAGCAGCAGCGTACTGGTGCCAATATGTTTTGTCATACCAGTATTCACCTCTTCTCCAGTCCATTTATAAACAAAGAAATACCAGACCAAGCAGAGGACTCCACACAAGATGTCCAGGAGTAGGGGAGAAGGTTTTAGTTGGACATGTGGCTCATCTCTACTGAGACTGTGATTTTTATTAATTAAGAAAAAACAAAAGTCACAGTCCGTGGGTTGTGACTGGTTTCTTGTCCTTCAAAACACTTGAAGCACAAATATCAGTGCCTTGTTAGCTTAAAATAACTCACTGGAACCTGTAAAATTGTTTTGAGTCTTGAATCTTTCAGAAGTCTTTGTACAAAGAGGCTAAGGAAACTAGCAGAAAGAGTATGTCCCTTCCAAAGGCACAAAATCGTGCACAAAACCTGAACTAAACTATCCACCCAATACTACCCATGTAGGAATTGCTGAGAAGCATTGTAGAAAATAATGAAGTCAGACTCTTAAAAATGCTATAAATACTTTTGCTAGACATTATTTCTTCAAACTAAATTAACAGTGTTGATAAGTTAACTGCAGAATCTCTTCATCAGCTCTCTCCAGTTATCTGAAATGCCGATGCCATTACTAACACAACATTTACCATTGTTTCAGAAAAAAAAGTTGCAGATTAAAAAATGCAGCAATTTGTAAAAAGGCAATAAAAAAGTCCAAAACGACAGTACTGAGTTGCGAAATACAGCAGAAACATCCTTCTACCTTAGTGCCTGCCTGCACAATATCTCAATCTACAGCTTATTCAGTACTTTAAAGAAAAAAACAGAACAACCAACCAGTGTCGCAAACAGATTTGTGCCATCATCCAATTCAAAAGGTGCACCCAAGAAATAACACTCCAGGAAAAACGCAAAGCTAGAAACAGTATTTTTGCTTCATAATCCAGAGGGCTAGAAGTATTTGCTTTATTGTCAGGCTGCAATGGGAAATTCTAAAAGCATCTTAGCTTTTCTATCCCTCACATTCTAAATACTGAGGATCAAGATAAATGTCACACACAAAAGCTGCTTTCTAATGTAGACGCAGCTTTCTATATCCATTACTGCAGTATGAAGTGAGCAGGTACATTTTGGGATTGTAATTCTGTTTCTTCTTAATGTATCTTGTGCTACCTCCCACAAAAATGCATGTTCTCTGCATGTCTTACTGAGCACGGCTGTACCTACTCCTCTGCGAGACAACAGAAACGGAAAAAAAGCAATTATTTCCTACTTACTTTGTCTTTCCTAATCTAAAGCCCCTCTTTTTAGGCAATGGAATCTGTCCACAACAGATACAACCAAAACTCTAAAGCTTAATATAACGTTTCCTTTAGTTATACATCAGTTGTACAAAAATTACTGTCAAGCTAAGCCAAAAATAAGTTAACTGCACAAAATAAGGATACATAAGAATGGTAACCTTTTAATAGAACCCTAGCTTTTCCAAATGGCACTTTTTTAGCGTAATCTGTATCAAGACATTTAGAGTAAGTACTCCAGTTACTATAAGAATGGTAACTCTTGACTCTTGGACAGTTACAAATATAGAAAACTTGTGTAGAGTAATGGAGGGAGCATCAAGAATTTTCTAAATCCTCTTTCATTCAAAAAATTCTCAGGAAGATAACATTGCATACATCAATTCAAATGCAACCCCAGCTCATCAAACTGAAAAATCCTTAGTGCCTTTCCATCTCCTTTTCGGAGGATGGCGAGGAGGGAGCCTCCTTTGTACATCAGAAAGTCTCGTCAAATCCTCCCCCTGACTTTGTTTTGTTAGTGGGGATCCCATGCTCAAATACACTTCTAAAATGAATTCATTCATTATTTCAAGCATAATTAATAAATTCTTCAACCTTTGGGGTAGGGGAAGGAGAGAACAGAGGCAAGTGGAAGAGAAGAATTCTTTTTTCCTTATAGAAGAAAATGACAGATCAGCAGTCATTTCTCCATGTGCCGTAGTGGTAGATAGCAGAAGTGGATAGTGCTCGCTAAATCCAACTTTTGCACCACAGGATCCGGTCAGAGCAAGCGTGAGCGCTAGTGAGCAAAGGTCCCTGTGTCTTCAGCTGAAGGCAGAACGGGCCACAGATGCACCAGCAGCCCCTCAACTGCAGTCTCAGCACGAGACCCACAGTGACAGCGCGGGGAACTCGTGCCCTGCACAAGCATAGACTGCTTTTCTCTTTGTTAAGGGAAGAGACACGCAAAAAGCAACCATAAAATAGCTTCTTCAAAGTCTGCACTGACAAGCAGTGCCATCACATCAGTGTGATGTTTTGTTTTGTTTTTTTTCAAATGACTGTGCTGAAGAACTGGAGGGAACCTAAACTAGTAACACTAAAGAACGCTTTGAAACAAAATGCTGACTTATTGCCAACATTAATTTTGGCCTGTATTTCCAACAGGGTCTCCCTAACCTAGCTCCAAGCATTTGTGCCTTGGATTGAACTCCACTGTACTAGAGTGATCTCACATACAAACTCCAACGCTTAAGTTTCAGTTTTCTGTCTATTCTTTAACCGTTTTTCCATGGATACTTTTCAGATCTTGTTTTAACTTCCACGTGTTTTAATATTTGTTGTAGCAACATGATAATGAACTACACAAGTCATTGCAATCACATAGCTCTTCCAAAAATATGAGGACAGCATTTATTCCACTTGCAGAGGAGGTACATCCTCAATCACCAAGACAAGCTTTATGTTAGGCACTAGGTATACAGCTTGGAAATAGAATTTTATAATGGAAATACTGAGAAGCTCTTTGCCATAGCATCACTAGCAATATAAATACCCAAGATGACAAACAATATCATCATGTGAGCATTCCAGGCCAGCCTATAAATAGCAATTCAGAAAGAACTGGCCTCTTACAACTACAGTGCCTCAGTACAATGTGCATCTGCTAAAAATATTAGCTTAAGTATGGTTCAGCAATGGCATGCAATGAAAATAGGTCTGTCTGAATTTTGTGAATTAAACAGCTACTACACACCCTATCTCATTTATTAAACTGATGATAATTCACAGGACTACCGCGATGGACTTCTGAACAAATGTACACTTTGCATGTGAGTGTTAGCAGATTTGATTTATCCAGGAATATGTGTATTTGCAGTCTTTTCCTTGATAACGAAGTCCTACTTTAGAGCTTCTTCAGAAATGGCATGACTAAGTGGCTGTCTTCATATGGCGATCAGCATTCATGATTCAGAAGTTAACTTAGAATTCCAGCAACAAAGGCAATAGAATACATGATATTATGCAAAGATTCTTAGAGATAAGATGGTCATCTACATCTACCTACGCAGATTATAAAAACATACATTCGGAGAAAAATGATTGCTTTGTACAAGAAAATACATTTTTGATACTGGTAATTATTTTTCCAGAAAAAACAACTGAACAACAGATTGATATTATTAATGGTTACATCATGTATTTATACAATAGAGGGAGTGGACACATTCCTCAGGTAGCAGATCAGTAGTACACAAGGTTTCAGAAACAACCAGGACTTCCTGAGAGATAATGGAAAAGATAATTCATGTATTACTCAGGATAGGCTTCCTCATTTTGCTTTGCCAAAAAAGGAAGGCGTTAGACACTGTTAGGGAAGAAAATGACAATTTACTTGAAAGTATTAATGACTTCAAAGTTTATCAATGGCTGCAAATGTCAATTTTAGCAATTCGTATGGATACAGCCAAAGAAAAAACTACTTTCGTGTCTCTGTTGCATGCCTCGCTCCACACACTTTCTATATCTCAGCCACTTCTGTTACACTATCCCACGGGTCAGCTACTTCATTTACTATAAGAAACCAGTAACAATAAAAAAGCAAGCCAAATGAATGAAGGAGGAGAAAAAAAGATGGATTTAAACATGTGTCCAAAACTCATTATCTTAATTTGCGGTGGCACCTATCAAGCTGTTCCTGGGAGCAACATAACTGCAATCGGTTCTCCTTGTATGCACGTCCCTCAGCTCTGTCATTATCTTTAAAGCCTTATGGAAACAGGTATGCCTAGTCTTTTCCAACTGTTGCAGGCCTGTTACAGATTTCACCTCCGCACAGAAGCGGCAGCAGGAAGGAACACTCCGAATGAGTGTGCAGATGGATGCACATCCCTCAGTGAACAGCGGGCAGCCCCCTTTATTGTAAGAGCCAAAATAAGGCCAGGCTGCCACAGCTCAGGAACCAGCTCTGGAGAGATTCCCAGCAAAGCACCAACACATGACCAGCAGCACACCACACTACTACAGAAACCAGTGAGTAACCCGGACCCGCAGCTGAGGACCAGTGGGACGGTCAGGGTTAATTAACTGAACATTCAATCAGCACTGCACGTGCACTGCTGTTCCAGGGAGTGGTGGCATCCCTGCAGAGCTACTGGCCTCCTCCTGTTCTCCTCCCTCTCACCTCCAAGGAAGAATCATTGGTCTGACTCCCAACCGTAATACGTTTTTCAATGCAAGCTGTATGGGTAAAAGGAGTTTGCTGTTTAGAGACCTAGAGACTGGGTAACCTTCAGCAAGCAGCTGCTAGAGACTTTCTAAGAGGAAAAAAAGACAGCGGGGCAGGTCTAGGAAACCATAACTGTGTGTTCCATTTTTTTTAGTCATTAGTAAGTTTTATGTATTTACCATACAACATTAAAGATTTAAACCTAACAGACAAGCTATTAAGTGTGAACTGAGTAAAAGAAGTAAGTAACCACAAAAGACAGAGAAATCCCTTTAGATCAGTATCAATGCTGAGCCAGAGCCAAATAGTTTTACAGCAGGCTGGCACGTTTTTATAATCTTCTGCTTAGTTGTAGTTACAGATCTGCTTCAGAAACTCAAATATTATACAGATACTATAAATAAATAGAAAATAACACCAGATACAATTGGAAATTAAAGCATTCTCAGTGTTTAAGACAACTAATTAAGTCTCTGTGATGGACAAAGATATAAGCGTAAATTCTAATTGGTTCTTTTTTTTGACAGATCCATGAACAGCTTTTAATAGCCTGAAATAGCTATGCTTGTAACTACAGCACTTGATTACAGATTCTATTTAAAGGAAGTAAATAATAGCAATTTCAAATTATAGATTTGATTCCTGACTAGCAGGACAGATCTGTGGCAAGTTACCAAAAAGTGCCCTGAAATACAGAGAATGCATGTGAGAGTTTCAGTTTCCAAGTTGCATGTTGAAACAGGAATGTGCTCTTTTGTTCTATTTTTTTCCCCTCATTTAATCATAATGAAGTCAGTTGTGACATTATAACCGTTTCCCGAGCAACAGTCCAGTCAGATGTGATGAACAGAAGATAAGGGTGTGCACAGGAGAGCTCTGTAACCCACCGGTGTTTCATGATGGGAAATTTAGCATAAATCTCTTTAGGCCAAAGAAGCAACTGTATTTGTCCTCTGCTATATGCAAGGACAGAAAGTTTCATAGCATGGGATCAGATTTGATATCAAGAATGTTTTTTCACCAAATATCTGAAAATGATGTGTAAATCATCTGGTCTGTTCCATGGGGAAAATATGTAACATATAAAATAAATAAATTAATTTTAAAAGCTACTGCAACGCAGCACAGACAGTTGCAATAACTTGAATGATAATCCAATGGCTGGCTACATTCATCATTCTTCAGTACTTGGCTACCAGATCTCCCAAGAACTTAAAGACATAATGCTTTATGAAACCAGAGCAGAAACCGTAAGGTCTAACTAACAACACTCGATCCAGTGAAGTGTATATACAAACCAGACATTGTCAGAAATATGAGAAAGAGAGGACTGTGCCTTGAAAGGCCGGAACTTAAGCATGAGAAATGCAGCCTGAATTCACCCAGAGACCTACCTAGCCCCATTATCTAGAGACGCATCACCTTTAAGGGTTTCATGAGGTGTCTGCAATCTTTCAAAACAGAGAGCTTGAAATGCCATGGGTTAACCGACTCATGTGCCTGTGCCCTGGGGCATGTTACATATATATATTACATATTAATGATTAACACACAGCATAAACAACACAAACTGCACAGTCAGCATCATTAAAACATGAGAGACACAGAAAAGGAGCTTTTCTTTCTAATGCTGAATTAGTACCTCGCACATGATTAATATTTTCCCATATGATTTTCCTCAGAAAAACAGTGATAGAAATACGCTGTAATAATCTCCATCAAAGCATGCACCCTCCTCCTGAAGGAACACCCCCCAGACAAGCTTTTAAAAGAATCACTATCAGTAAAAGCAATTGTTTCCTTATTGGCATCGACTAACTGCTGGTATGAAAGCTAACCAGGAATCCTGCTTCAAAAGCAAACCAGTCTTGAAAATCTTCCAGACCTTTTCTTCCCATAAGAGCTTTATACTTTAGGTCAAACATAACACTGAATTATGGTAAAAGGGAAGCTCTGTGGAAATGGAGCAAAGCTGTGAAAAACAGTCCTGATCGAGACCCATATAAACAAGTGACGGAACTCACATTTATTTACTATGCTAATCAAAAGCCAGGAAAAAAAGATTGGTAATTTCTCTGTTTAAAAGGTAGAAAAACAATCAACAGAACTTCAGGAAAACAGTTAAGTTCTGAATAGTAAAACGAGCACGGACACAGCATTATTTCTGCTTCTAATGGTATTTCTACTCTATTGTAGTCTTCCAAAGTAGACAGACACCTATCTACAAACCATACAACTGCAAAAAGGGATGAAATTTCAAGTGCCATATCATGTCCCAAACCAGCAGGAACTTTAATTTGAAGTCATATTTTATCAAAGTCATGTTTCAGGATGAATAATTACAGCAGACAAATGACAGCACCCTTGGTAAACTTGGTATCTTTTAGAATCACAGAATGGTTAGAGTTGGAAGGGACCTTAAAGATCACCTCGTTCCAACCCCCTGCCCTGGGCAGGGACACCTCCCACTAGACCAGGCTGCTCAAAGCCCCATCCAGCCTGGCCTTGAACACTTCCAGGGATGGGGCATCCACAGCTTCTCTGGGCAACCTGTTCCAGTGTCTCACCAGCCCCAGAGTGTAAAGAATTTCTTCCTGATATCTAATGTAAATCTCCCTTCTTTCAGTTTAAAACTGTTATCCCTTGTCCTACTGCACTCCCTGATAAAGAGTGTCCCGCCCCAGTCTTTCCTATAGGCCCCCTTTAGGTACTGGAAGGCTGCCATAAGGTCTCCCTGGAGCCTTCTCTTCTCCTGGCTGAACAACCCTGACTTTCTCAGCCTGTTCTCATAGCATAGGTGCTCCATCCCCTGGTTCATCTTTGTGGCTCTCTGCTGGACCTGTTCTAACAGGTCCATATCCTTCTTGTGTTGAAGACTACAGAGCTGGATGCAGTACTCCAGGGGGGGTCTCACCAGAGCAGAATAGAGGGGCAGAGTCACCTCCCTTGACCTGCTGGTCACTAATTTTCAATAGAAATAAAGTCCATCCAATGCTAGTCCTAGAGAGCAATTTAGTATATCTAAAGTAAGCTAATCATATTGCAGTAACGATGGGTTATCTCCTAGCTCTTTCAGAGGGGCATATAAGCAAACAACTGAAAGAGTGATTTTGGAAATGTAGGTTTTAATTTGGGGAGACAGTAGCAGGGAAAAGAATACAGGAAGATCTGGATGAATCACAGAATGATAGCAGTTGGAAGGAACCTTTGGAGATCATCTAGTCCAACAGCCTGCTAAAGCAGGTTCACCTAGAGCAGGCTGCACACACACACACACCTGCGTCCAGACAGGTTTTGAATGTCTCCAGAGAAGAAGACTCCACAACCTCTCTGACCAGCCTGTTCCAGTGTTCTGTCATACTCAAAGTAGAAGTTTTTCCTCATGGTCAGATGGAAATTCCCATTGTTCCATTTTGTGAGCATTGCCCCTTGTCCTGTCACTGAGCACCACTGAAAAGAGTCTGGCCCATCCTCCTGACACTCACCCTTTAGATATTTATGAAAATTGGTAAGATCCCCTCTCGGTCTTCTCTTCTCCAGACCACACAGACCCAGGGCTCCCAGCCTTTCCTCATAAGAGAGATGCTCCATTCACTTGATCATCTTGGTAGCCCTCCGCTGGACTCTCTCCAGTAGTTCCTTGTCTTTCTTGAACAGGGGAGACCAGAAATGGATACAGTAATCCAGATCTGGCCTCCTCAGGGCAGGGTAGAGAGAGAGGATGACCTTCCTCCATCTGCTGGCCACACTCCTCTTGATGCACTCCAGGAGAGCATTGGCCTTCCTGGCCACAAGGGCACATTGCTGGCTCATGGTCATTCTGTTGTCCACCAGGACTCCCAGGTCTCTTTCCACACAGCTGCTCTCCAGCAGGTCAGCCCCTAACCTGTACTGGTGCATGGGGTTATTCCTCTCCAGGGGCAGCATCCTACACTTGCCTTTGTTACTCCCCACAACCCTTCAGCCTGTCCAGGTCTCACTGAATGGCGGCACAGCCTTCCAGTGTGTCAGCCACTCTCACGTTTTGGATCATCAGCAAACTTGCTGAGGGTACACCCTGTCCCCTCATTCAGGTCATTGATTAATATGCTGAACAAGACTGGACCCACTACTGACCCCTGGGGAGCATCACTAGCTACAGGCCTCCCACTAGACTCCATGATGCTGATCACAACCCACAGAGCTCTGCCATTCAGCCACTTCTCAATCCACCTCACTGTCCACTCATCTAACCCACATTTCCTAAGCTTACCTATGAGGATGTTGTGGGGCACAGAGTCAAAAGCTTTGCTGAAGTAGAGGTAGACAACATCCACTGTTCTCCCCTCATCTACCCAGCCAGTCATGCCATCATGGAAGGCTATCAGATTGGTCAATCATGATTTCCCCTTGGTCAATCCATATTGACCACTCCCGATAACCTTCTTTTCCTCCACATGCTTAGAGATGACATCCAGAATGAGCTGTTCCATCACCCTTCCAGGAATGGAGGTGAGGCTGACTGGCCTCTAGACTCCTGGGCCCTCCTCCCTGCCCTTTTTAAAGGATAGGGTGATATTGGCTTTCCCCCAGTCCTCAGGCACCTCTCCTGTTCTCCATGACCTTTCAAAGCTGATGGAGAGTGGCTTAGCAATAACATTTGACAGCTCCCTCTGCACTAGGGGGTGCATCCCATCAGGTCCCATGAATTCATGCCTGTTGAGTTTGCCTTAATGATCTCTAACCAATCCTCCTCAACCAAGGGAAAGTCTTCCTTTGCCTACAGTTTTTCTCCTACCTCCAGGGTCTGGGATTCCTGAGGGCTGGCCTTAGCAATACAGACTGAAGCAAAAGCAGCAATCAGTAACTCCACCTTCTTTGTATCTTCCATCACTATACCCCGTTCAGAAGCAGGCTCACATTTTTTCTGATCTTCCTTTTGCTACTGATGTACTTGAAGAAGCCCTTCTCATTGTCCTTGACATCCCTTAAAAGATTCAAGTCCAAGTGGGCCTTAGCCTTCCTCCTTTGGTCTCTGCATACTCTGACAATGTCCCTGTATTCCTCTCAAGTGGACAGTCCCTTTTCCCACATTCTGTAAACTTCCTTCTTCCATTTGAGTTTTTCCAGAAGCTCCTTGCTCATTCATGCAGGTCTCCTGTCTCTTTTGCTTGATTTCTTACTCCTAGGAATGCACCGATATTGAGCTTGGAGGAAGTGGTGCTCTCTTGGACTCCCTTCTAGAGCCCTAACCCATAGGATTCCTCCAAGTAGGTCTTTGAAGAGGCCAAAGTTAGCTCTTCTTAAGTCCAGGGTTGTAATCCTACTTATTGCCCTGCATCTTCCATGCAGGATCCTGAACTCCACCATCTCATGGTCACTGCAGCCAAGGCTGCCTCCGACTTTCACATCCCCAACTAGTCCTTGTTCATTAGCACAAGAGCCCGCAGCACACCTCTCCTTGTTGGCTCCTCCATCACCTGTGTCAATGCTCTGCAGTAACCTCCTGGACTGTGCACGCCTGGCTGTGCTGCCTTTCCAGCAAACATCACAGTGGTTGAAGCCTCCCAGGAGAACCAGGGCCTGTGATCGTGAGGTACTTTCAGCAGTCACGTATTCATTTCCAACTAACTGAACAGCTTAAAAGTAAATTTTTATAAACCTAAAATCTCTCCAAAAACTTATTTTTTAAAAAAATTAGTGCATGGCGCATTTGAAGAGCTACCTCAAAACAGGTCTCCTCAACACCCAATAGCAACTCTCTTCCAGAAACACACCTCACAGATGAAGAAAAAGGAAAAGGGGGGGGCGGAAATCACAGAAGGAAAAAAAAAAAGTGTTCTCTACACACTGACTGACTACCCTTTAGCAATCTGCACGCCCCCATTGCACTTTCATGGTCAGATATGAGTTGTCCTCCAGGAAGCCACAGTGTGTTCTTACACACCTCACCTTGGTACCAAAACCTGGCACAGTCTGGAACATAAAACCAAAGTTAGAATTTAATCCCCTCATGCTAACTGTTCTCCAGAAGGGAGGCAAAACACAGCAACACTAGACAGAGCCTTGAGTGTCCCTCTCACCCAGCGGCAGCAGATACACCTCCACCCAGCCTACCTTCACTCTTCTTTGATTGCCAACAGCAACACTAGATTAACAGTAGGAGAATTGCTAAGAATCCTTAAACAGCCCAATCTCAGAAGTATTCTTCAAAGATGTTATCCAAACCACTAACAACTTATGCAAACAACCATAATTCAGAGCTGTAGCAAATACATATGCTCGCTCCATTTTACCTGTAGGGTCGTGTGCAGTGCTAGAGTTTCCACATGCTGCTCTACAGCAAGGGAAGGCTTGGTGGCTCTGGCAAGGGAACAGTGAAAAAGCCCATCTTTGTTCTCCAAGACTTGCTCAATTGTTTCCTTTACCCACATCCTGCAAACAGCTCCACAGTCAGAGCAATTATTTAATGGTTTCTTCTCCTCCATGCTGTAACTGAAAAAATAGTTAAGTCTGGCAGAGTTTTTTAATGAGTTACTACTGTTCCTATGGTAGTCACTTTCGTATATCTTTATCATTCACTTCAGTACTCACTTCTCAAAGACAATAGAAAAGAATCTTTTGTGCACAGCTGCCTCCCCACCAAGTATGGAAAGTTATTTGAATTGATGGTATTATCTGTGGATCTAAAACGGTGTTCAACAAAAATACTAAGGTGCCAAATAGGAGAAAGACACAAAATATAGAATACAAAACCCCCGAACTTAGTAAGAGCACAAAGCATAACTAATAAGACCTACTTTCTCATGTCTTAGAGGAGGAAAAATAGAAATGGAATAAACATCAAAAAAACCAACACACAAGCAGATGCATTTCTTCACAGAACACATTTCAAATGTTTCTGCATTCACAGAAAGCTAAACCAGACAAGTTACTTTCATGAACTTTTTTTTTTGCAAACCAATTCCTGAAGAGCTTTTAAAAGCCGTCTATTCTTCATTACTGCAAACTACTTCCATAATCTCAGAAAATTGTAATAAGGGATTTACAGTAATTTCCCCCTCCCAACAGAAAACTGTGCCTTCTGACCCAATTCCAACTAAATCACTTCATCTAAGCTTCAGTCGGTATCAGAGGATTTCTTTCTTCCAATGCAAAACACTGACCACTCTATTTGCAACCTCCTGCAGTCCCTATGTGAGACTTTGCTTCTATTCTTGACCTCTATCACAAACTGAGGAAAGGGAAGACATTTTCCAACAATTCAGTTTCCATTTTTTCCTCCAAATCCAAGACACGGATGATTCTAATTTACTGTAACTGCACATACACACCATCTGATCCATTACTCCTTGTCTCTTTACAAACACTTCACTTCCCTGTCTTGTGGATATAAGTTTATTATTCATGAAAAAGGTGCTTTTCTTAACATCAAGGTTGTCCACAATAAAGAAGTTCACAGAAATGTAACCTTATTTGGTTCAGGACTCAGCCTTAAAGATACTCAGTATGTCTTAATAAATACTAGCGAGTATCTTACTTGGGTTCTCTATTTAACACTCCTCCACGTTTACAACAGAGCTGCCATTTATCTTTGCCCAGTGATGGAAACTATTACTGCCATCTGTGCTCACTCCAGCTGGTATAAGACTAATATAAAATTCCGTTAGCTGCTTTGAGCTGCTTATTCAGCTGGCAATAATAAAAGTCAAGCTCATTAACAGAAGCCTTGCATAGCAAAGTTTCTGCTTATCTCATAGGAGCTACTAAGCATCACTGCAAACCCTTTCTCACCATTAAAAAAAAACAGCTTTATTTACTTGGCACCTGTTTTTAGTACCAATCTCAAAAAGCATTACAATTACTTTTTTTTCCAAACACATCTATCAACTAGGCTAAAGCTACTTTTAAAAATGAAAAGCTGCTATATCAGGGCAATATGCTGCTTCCTGTATACAAACTGAAACGAATTTCTAAAATCAGAGACATGCCTGATGCTTCAAAAGGCAGTCAGAGAATGAGCACCTCCGAAGCAAGAGCTCAGGAAACAGCTTTTCTACCTCACAAACAATACTAAATTGAATACTGATTATGATTTTACATGTCCCTTTATATTTTAAACAAACAAGACACAAACCACTGGAGAATACTCAAGCAATCCACCATCTTAAATACACATTGGGGAATTTTATGTTCCCCTGCTTGCAAATTGAAGAATTCTGGGACTATGATCTGGGAGATGATACGATTTAACCACAACTGTAGTGAGCTTTCCACCCTACCTTCTCCCTGAAGTTACAGCAATGTTACTTTAGGCACCAGTAAGCACCAAAACCAAGGAAACACAACTTCAGCAGTTTAATTGAGTAAGTACAACTTTTTGGCAATTTATCTTATTTATTAAATGTACACGTGCAGGAGAAATTGTTTTGTGAACTGTCACCAGCTCTTGACTCTATTGTGGTCCCCTAAAACTAAACAACTCTTCTTCCTCACCTACATATTTTGTAAGAAACCCTCTTGACACAGCTCATAATCTATGATGCTCTTCCATCTTTTGTCCTTTGACAGCTTCTCTCCAAAGCAGTACTTGCCTCCGAGTGGTCAACCTTTTTCAATATTCCATATTTCCAAGTCATTTCTGATTCTTTCAGTAAGCTGTGGAGCCCAAAAAGCACAGACTAGACAAATACCAAAGCAAAAGCTACTGTTAAAAGGAAGTGGTCCTAGCTGATGGACATGGACAACGAAAAAAGGTTAATTAACCATTTTATATTTGATGGTTACCAAAATATGTTATCACATTCTTCCTCTCAAACCTATGAAATCCTATCTCATGACTCAGATGAAACTTAATTTTTTAATTTTCATACTATGCTCCTCCTGATTTGTCAATACCCATCTCACCAGAACCCTGAGTATTAAAGAAAGAAAAGGTTAGAGGGGTAGTTCTTAGTGCAGGCTTTGAAGACAAAGGACATTTTCTGTGATACCAGAAACTCAGAGGATGGCTACCACCATCCCAGCTTTGTCCAAGGCAGCAGGAGGTCGAAGCCTTCTACGTTCCAGAAAGGAGGCTGACTTGTCTCACTCACCGTACTATCCAGAAAGAGAAGCACAGATGGTCAAAGGCGAAAGGAAAGACCTATCTTGTTTTCTCGTGTCAGCAGTTACATTATTTCCTTTAGCAGTTTCTTCCAATAACTAAGTAACTGTGCACTTCCACTCCTCCCTTTATTGGACTTGAGCTTTTAGGTCTTAGTCTTTGGTACATTAAGAATCTTCTGTTCCTGGTATAATGTATCTGTGAAGTTATTAATTTACCATTAGCAAAACTAAAATACCTATTTTGTAATATTATTTAATTAAAACATCTTGTAAGTATCACAGTTTAAAAAAAAAGAATTTAAATGCTACAAAGAACCTCTTCTTCAAGAGAACTACTTGACGCTGAAATTAACTCTCAGGGCAGAGTACTAAACAGCTGGAGGGCAGTAACATCTGACATCACCTCAGCTGATGTGCAAAACACTACCTGACCACATTCTTTGAGTTCAAGGTCAGTTGTTCATCCAGTTTAACTTAGTTAACAACAGTTTCACTCTTCCCTGCAGAAAATGCCTGAAACCTTCAGTCCTCAGTAAGTTACACAGCACTTCACTTTAGGAAGCTAGAAGGTGCATGGGAGAGATTTAGCTACCATGCCAAAGAAATGTGACCTCACATCAGTGCAGAGGAATTCACCAGCACTGCACCTCACATGGACTGACTATATGGAAAAAGGTGTAATTCAGAAGGAATAGATAAGCTTTTGCTAATAAATGAATGTTGCCTTTTCATTTTCTTCATGTATTTCTATTTAGTAACCCAGATCTCATGCATCACAACAGGTTTGTGAACATTTTGCTCCCCTTCACAACCAATTTGTAAGGTTAACACTCCACAGGAGGAACTGGAATATATATTAGGAAAGTGAAGATTTTCCTAAAAATGGTCAAGCCACTAATCATGTGTTTGCCAGCACTAAAGATCTTTCAGCCTCTGAGAATATGCCATGAACCAAAAGCAAGGGTCAGGTTGTGCGGTCTTTATTAAATGAAAAATCAAACTAATGGTGATTCTTCTCTGCTTTAATTTTTTCAAAGGTTTTACTTTTCCTATTATGAAATCAGAATGGTTTTACAATTTATTAATACACAGACAATTATGAGACAATTTAAGTTAAATACGGGGAATTTTTGTGCCTAGGTTTAATAATCTATGTGATAAATATACTGAAGAGTCATCTCATCTTATAACTTCCAGTTATCTCAAAATTTACTCCTAAGCTACTACATCAAACCGTCTGATAAATCTGCACTGAAATTAAGGAGCAACCTCTCACATGGTGAACCCTTGTGATGCCTTCCAAAAAATGCATCTTCCCTGTCTCCCCTTAAATATTGCTACTAACACTGCAAACAAATGTCAGTTAAAACTCACATGACTGATGGCTCTTTCCAGATGCCTTACCAACATAGGTACAGTTCAGGCTGAAAACCAGGGGTGTACCTGATCTTGTAGTTATGGAAACCAAAGGAAGGCAATACCACTCCCAGAGGACTAATCAAGCTTGCCAGCTTTCATTCATAGATTTCTCAATGCTCAGCTTAAATGACTATACTTGCAAAAGCGATATGCAATAACCTGAGCAACTCCAAGAAAGAAAGAGAGAAGCTGTGATCTAAAGTCACCATGTCAGCTACAACAGATTTTTATAAAACATCAACACAAAAAGCGATCTGTCAATAAAAGAGCAAAGCTGGGATTTTCACAATGGAGAACTCCAGTAAAATAGAGACTAATATTAATCACTGTATCACTATTTGGGGAGCTCTCATGATCATCTTAGGAAAATAGGAAGCTGTCTTAACTACAGACATCCAAAAGCAGTCAGTAAAAACAGGTAGGAGGAGGAAGGTTCCCTTTTAGACAAATTTAAAGATTTAACACTATGCAAACCTAGTGCTCAGCGCATAAACTGCCTTCAAAGAATACTTCCTTCACAGATATTATCTCTGCATAATTTACTATATGTTGTACAGTAATCGTTGTAAACAGCCATTAATTCCCTGTATCTCAATACTTTGAATAAGCTCAGTCATAATGAAGTTACCAAGAATCAGCTGAGCCCCAGTAGCAGCAAACAGCAATTGCAAGGTAGCAAAGTTTGCCTGGCCCACAGACACTTAAGACAGCTTACATCTCTTACGGGAAATTCTTGCTTTTGATTGTTTTTTCTTTTACTTTTTTGCTACTTGCTCCTTTTGTCAGCTTTAGATTTTAAGTTTAGCATTGATGCACAAAGTAGCTTGGAGACTCATGCTTCCTGCCAGCTTACAGCTGTTATCTATTCCCCAAAAAAGGTCACATTTTAATACTCATTACTATTAACATGTTGCAGTAAGAAGAGAGTAAGGGAAAAAACCTTGTTGGAGAGCTGATGCTTGCCTAACAGGCAAATCTCCTAAAGCAATTTGCGAACTGAATTTATTATTGAGAAAATAGAGTATTTTATCTCTGCAGGTTCCTGAAAATGAATTAAGTAAAATGGATATGTTCTCCCTTATATTCTTCCAATACATTGGAGGAGCTGTATGATGAAAGGGTCATCATTTCATTGCTACTTTGACCAACTATTTTAATCCCTTCAAAATGTCATATTTTGTATTTCAAGGTTATGTGAAAGATATTCCAGTGTGTAAAGTATAAATGATTAGGACAATTTTGAACACATCTTTTATTGAATTCCAGCACTCCTATCTTGATCTTTTAAACTCTAATGTTCAACATGAGAAAGCATCCACAGTAAGTTTTTCTTCCTCAGAAACAGAACTTCAGGTCTGCCATATCCAGACTTATTAGTCTACAATAGACATTATAATCATCTTACCTCTCAAAAAGAAAACCCACAGATCATAATCTGATTTGCCCCATTAATTACTTGTAATTGATGGTACCTTCTCTTTATAAAGACAGCTGGAACACTTTGTTCAAGGAAACAGGGAACATAATGAAAAATATCCCTCTGACAGCAAGAACATGCTCAGAATTGATTACTCTTCACCTGCCTTCCCTGCTTCGGCAGGGAACTGAGCATTCAGAAAAGGCAGTTCTAGAAAAGGGACAGAAAACAGGAGCTATTTGATGTATACTTTAAAAGCATTATGTAAAATATTATGAAAAATAATAATTAAAAAAGGAATATATAATCAGAAACAAAAATTTGATTTTGCATCTTTTCAGATCTTACCATAGTTTAAAGGCCATACTGACGAAATAAGCAGCTTCGCTACCAAATTCTTGAGACAGTTTAGTCAAAGACTGCCAGCCATTCTAACGACCTTCACAAACAGACTTCCTACACTATGCAACTCTTACATTTATTGATGTGAGACATCACCACACAGGAATCTTTATAAAATACACAAGTGGAGACATCCTAAACTCTGACTAGCAGCCTACACACCATACCACTGTCAGAAAATAGTTTGTTTCCTTAAACTATTTGTTTCTCTCCAGATACACTTTTACATTTAAATCATAACACGTTCAAACGTGTGGTATTCTCAATGGAATTCTACTCAAATAGACCAAAGTGTATCTACAGCTTAAGTATTTTAAAGACACAATAATCCTTTTTTCTTGAAAAATTGTTCATTCTTATTTAAGTCCTCCCTCAATCTTCCTCCCATCCTTGGCTTGCAGCCAACTATTACCCCCTCAGTATGTTTTTTGAGCTGTGATCTCAGACTGCAGAGCCAGGTTTATATCCACAATTTATTTTATGAACATTTTGTTTACAGAGAGCGGAACACTGCTGTATTACTAAACTGAAAGGTAGATGTTGTTTGAATTACCTTCCCACTGCCATTACCTGTGAGAATTTTATCCATGTTGCAGGTTTACTGTGCAAACAAAAAGCAGTCCAGCCAGGATTTTATGGGTTCAGGCACGAAACAAAGCAAAAGAAGTGGCAAAGAGACAACCCAATGTCTAAAAATAGAAAAGGTGTACAGATGCTTTCAGGTGGTGGAGAGCACCTTCTGAAAAAAGAAAAATTATTCCCTTATAAGATTTGTCTTCATGCAGCAGAAAAAAAACCCAACCAAATTCTAAATTAGAAAACATGGTCACCTTACAATGAAATCAAGCTGACACCCCTAGCAAGTTTCAGAACATGAGCGAAATAATTAGCAATTAGCACATAAACATAAAGACAAAGCAGTTGATAATAGGAGGAAAAAAAACCCCAACCACTGCTAGGGAATACTACAAGGTAAGTTACTCAGAGGAGTGAGGCAGAGAAAGCAAAGGGCCTGAGACACAAGCAACACACACATGCTACCACACCAACTGCAGATTGGTGCAGATTACAATTAAATGTAACCAAAGTTTCCAATTTAGAGTAAGCAGCAGAGTGCTGCCAGGAGCTGCTAAAAGCACGCAATCTCTTTATTCTGAAACAGCATCATTTCTGGAGATAACTCTTTAAATAGTATCTTTAAAGAGCATGGCAGAATGCAGGTAGAAGATCAGAAGGATGAAAGGTAGAGGAAGAAGTAAATTAAACGGGAGAAGAACAAAGAAAGGCATAAACTTTATCTATGAATATGCTTGCACAGAAACAATGAGGTTTAGTATAAAGATCAGCTGTGTATAGAATCAAAGAGTTGTCTAGATTGGAAGGGGCCTTTCAGATCATCGAGTTCAACCATCAACCTAACACTGACAAAAACCAGCACTAAACCATGTTTAAAGAGCCTGCATGCTGACAAGTCAACCTTGGCTACCAGGCCCAGCCATCCGCATGTTAACCCAGCGACTGCAGGACAGTCTGTGGCCTGTGCTGGCATCTATTCAGAGGCAGTTAATGAGGGAGATCTAGGCTTCTGCACTGGGATATGAAGCGTGCACAAGCGATCCTGCACTGCAGTTACGCAATGGAACATCTCTTCCATAGAGAGAATAGTGAAAAATGCATTCTTTCCTGATGAATGCCTTTCCTGCACTTTTACTGCAAATGCCCATGCTTTAAATTTAAATATTCAGCTCAATCAGTAAGGTCAACAGGTGTATTTAAATCAAACTGGGAGTTTTACCCTGCTTTTCAGCAAAGCATTTTGACTACTTTGTTTCTAATATTTAATGAAATACTTTAAATTCTATTTAAAATCTTCATACGCAGCTTCATAGTTCCATTTAGTACCATCTGTGTTGTTGTGATCTGCAGTCAGCTCTACCACTCACGATAGCGTGGGCTGAAACACTCCTGACAACAGAAATTCCCAGATACAGAGCGTATGCTCAGAGGCACGTTGCAGACACTCCCAAACACCAGATCGACACTGTGGAGTCAATTAGTTATCTCTCTACAGCCACTTCCTGCACTCTGAGTTTCGGGACAACCCTGTCAGCTTTGCCGCGTTACCTGAACACGTGCTCATCCTGCACAGCATCTAAACCAGTGAAACAGTCACGGAGGCCCACACCCACCTACTTTTTGCCCTTTCCTGTCCCTGGCATTGCTCTTGACTCCATCGCTGCCACCTCCTCCCATTTCCAAGTTCACAAGGAGAGCCACGAACACCAGGTACAGCACAGGCTAAGGGAGACACCCAGTATTTGCACTGTGCAACCAGGCTGCGGGTGTCCGGCATTGAGTCTTCTGCTCTGACTCCACATGGGAGGAGGCAAGGCCTCGCAAAGCTTATCAGCTAAACTTCCACAACACCAAGACGTGATTCTTCTGTTTCAGGAGCTGCAACTGAGCTAATTATCTTGGCCATAAATAACCCACAGCCTAAATGATCTCCCTAGAGATCTGCCTGCATAGCGAATAGAGTTACACAAAACAAGCTAAAAGAAATAAAGCAGTATCACATGTGGTCTCTCAAAAAGTTGACAAAAATCCCTAGAAGAGAATGAAAAGTCATATATTAAGGAAGAAGAAAGACTCAGAACAAGTAGACCAGTCTGAAAAATCATATGAAAAGCTACACAGGCTCTGAACTCTGTTAAACTTTACATTAACTAGTGATTCAAGAACACAAATACTACTGGATCAGTAGTTTTTCGTTAGTAACATTAGGATAAGAATGTGAAGGAGCAAAGTAGGTCAGCAGCAATACCGAAAACGAAATTCAGGCCTGACAAATACAGAATTAAGTTCAAAATAATTCAAAAAGTTTATCACATTAATTTTTCAGTGTAGCTTTTCCACTTAACCATCATCATTAATATTTTAAATAAAGGTCATCAGCAGCACTTAATTCTCGACAATTTTCAATGTAATAAGGAATCAACTGTTTCCTTTTTGCTTAAATAGCCATTCTACTCCAAAAACAGCTAAAAGTCATGTTGTTTGATTCGTGACTCCAGATAAGTTCAATTTATTTTCATCCACTGCATGCGCAAACTGGGACATGAAAGTAAGAGAGCCTGAGTAGGAAGATCTGCTACAAGAGAAGCTGCAGCTAAGGCCAGCATCCCATTTCAAATACTCTTAGATTAACAACACTGGGCCAAAGAAGTGGCCCAGTTTCTGCCTCGTGCAGAAACAGCTACAGGGAGAGAACAGAAAAAAGAAGTTACATGGTTTTTAAAAGAATCATGAGTTACTCAATCTAGATCTTCAAGAAAAAAACAACAAAACCCCCCAAAACATGTAGCACCCTTTGCTCCTTCCATTTACAGGAAAGGTTCTGTAGGGAACTTGTAACTTCCCTTCTATTTTAGATGCAAAGTAGAATGATAAATCTAAAAGTATTTCAAGTACAAAGCTTTTCCACCATTATTTGGAAAGAAAATGCAAGCTTCCTAGTCACCTTGAGCTCACTAAACTCCAACACTGCTCTTTACAGCTACCAGTCAACAAATTGCCATTCTTATCACTCCTAAATGCTTCTTGAAAACAAGACAATGAGCTAATTCAGTTTTTTCTTTTCCTACATAACAACTGCATGTCACCACTAATATTTCCATTTTCTTTCATTTATATATGCTGCTGTTGAAAATTTCCTCCTGCAAAATCCGGTTCTGCAATTCCACTTTTTATCTCATTTCAAAGTCCACAAAGACCTAGCTTTACTTTCACTTTTTAATCACAGCAAAGGCAAGCAGTCAAGAGGTCACTTAAGTGAGTGACTCACTTGCCTCTGTCTTTTCTGAACCAAAATGAAGATGCAGACACCTTGAGAAAAACACATGCATTTAAACTGCGAGATCCTCCAGAAGTCATCCTGCAACACCCTTCCTGACAAAGGATGACAGACGAAGATGGAGTTGGCTTGGAGAGATTTTTATAAAACTCATTTTACACCTTGGTCATGCAAGTGCAAGAGTATTTTCAAAGTTTATTTGACCTATCTTGCACATGAGCCGTGAATTTCTTCCTCAATCAGGCAAGAAATTCTCAAATAGCAGCCAGTAATATGGGTCGGACCACATAACAGAAGAACCGTAACTCATAAAACACATGAGCACTGCAAAATGCTAAGGGCACTCAGCCAGCCCAACATTGCGGATCTGCATTTTTTTTTTTCAAATGTGCTAGGTTTAAACTAGCACAAAAATTGCAAGATGCCGTTCTGAAATGTCAAATGAAAGTGCACTGCGTTCCTCGAAGCATATGCAAAGCTTCTATCTGACAGTGGTAAGAATAGATTAAACTAAGGGCACAAAGCCTGCACACACCATTAATACTTCTGAAAAAAGTTTCCCATTGCCACATTCATCTGCAAAACTGAAACTTCAAAAACTACTTGAGAGCATGCAGCCTGCTCCAAAGACAAATTAAACAAGAGGGGAGAGGTTAGAGTGATGTCTGTCTAGGTTCAGTACTCACCCACTCTGCACTGCGGAGCACTTGAGAACAGAACTGGCAAGAGCTAACTTCTAACTTTCACCATGGGGAAGTCAGACATCCCCCTCCTTCAGTACCCAGTACTTCTGACAGTAAGGGGGAATCCAATCATGGAACTGGGATGCTGAGAGGGACAGAACATCTACTGAATTTATTTAAAAAATTCAAGATACTGTTCCATTGAAAGAGACCTTAGGAGAACATTCAAATGCTGCATCTTCAAACACACTTTCACCATCCTTTTGATAGACACGCAAGTGTTTCCAATTAGATTATTTCACTGCCAATTCACAGATTCTCAATCGTGACATTTAATGTAATAAACAGTAAAAATGCTGCGTTAAAATAGCAGTTACAAAATGAAAAGTTGGGAATATGACATGAACTTAGCTACAGTGTTATAAATGCTTCAAACAATAAACATACTAAGGACTTGGAAGCTCTTGACAAGGAAAAAACATGGCAAGCCATCCAGTGTTCAACGGTCTGTTTACAAGAACTGATTTTCCTTTTTGTTCTTAACTTGGATCTCAACGCAGAACACACGTGAAGACTGTAGTACCACCCCAGAAAATGCCAGTTTCTCATACACATTTTCAGTAGGACGGAAAAAAGCTTATTAGATGCTCTTGCATTTTGTTGGTTGGTTGTTTTCCTCCAACACGTACTTTGAGAAGTTTTATCACATTGTTGAGCACACATTTCTGCACCTTTCTTTTACCTTTCATTATCCTTCCAGTCCTGTTCCCAAGTATCCTTTCCCTATACTCTACGACGTCAGCAGCAAACCCATTAACGAGCCATCTTTTGCATTTCCTTGTGTGTCAGTTTCTCCGCATACACTGAAGCAGCATTTCTCAAGGGCACTCCAATCAAGAACACAGGCACAAGGATTAGATTTACACCAGAAGAGGAATGAGAACTATTCAAAACTTTCCTCTTTTCTTTAAAAGTGGCACTATGGAAAATACCAGACTGTTTTCTAGACAGTTAGTTTCAGAATAGCGTATCTGCTGTGCTCACAGTAAGAAGCTCCAAAACAGCAAAACCTGAATGGTGGGATGACGCTTCATGACACACTTCTAAAAAAAAAACCTTCAGAACCATCTTCTTTGTGCAAACATAGTTCAACAGAGCAAAGTGCAGGAAGACTACAAATGGTTTCTGCTCTTACTCCCCTATATAACTGCAAAGTTCTCTTTAAACTACATACTCAAACTCAACTACTTCTTGCTGAGTGTTCAGACGATACGCAAGTAATGTATTAATGTCTTCAGCTGCGTACAGCGAATATAGGAACATTTATTTCATCAAATGGTCAATTTCTGTTTCAGCCTGATTTCATTAGATAAAATGTTCTGAAAATACATTTGAAGTCTAAAGGAAATTTAGAAACCTCTCAAAATAGGGAATGACAACATGGTACTACAGGAAGGAAAAAATACCAAAAAACATCAAAATGCTCAGGACTTGCATCATTCAAGGCAGGTGGCATTACTAAGCCAAAACAAGTCTGGAGTGCTGCAGACTTACATCACATCACATACATAAGAAAACTCACATCAACAGACGCTGACAAAGAAACTCTCCAAAGCAGACCAGGATGCTGCTTGTTCATGGCCCTAAAGCAGCTTTGCCAGTAAAAAACTTCCACCAGCTCTGTGCCTCCACTGGAATGCTCTGTTGACTTATCTTTAGCAAAAGCTTGTCTACTGTAAAACAAGCCTTGGCTTTTGAATCACAAAGTAAAATTGAATTTGAAGTAAATACTCAACAAAAACAAGAGCTCTGAAGTATTGAAAACTGCATTGCAGACAGTCAGTCACTGTATAAGTCCATTTGCTTTGCAGATAAACTTCCCCTTCCACCTAACCCAATCCTTTTTCCTTCAACTTTGAAAGAATCAAATTTGTGAAAGGCCTTCTCAGCTACACTGCATGTGATTTTAATCATAAAGTCAGACAAAAAGTTAAAACCACATGGGAAGAAGCGTAAATGACTGCAGTTTCTTATCTAAGATCTGCTGTTCCTTGTCATCATATAAAAAATATTAAGCAAACCAGACAGCTTCACATACTTGTATTTAATGCCAGAAAAATTATTCCGATAGCTCAAGAGGCAGATTCAGATTCTTATGCTAGAAAAAAATTTAACCTTGCCTGGAGGCTTTTGCACACTACTTAGTTGGGATTGACACTTATGTTTAAAAAGAAACTGTGGAATAAACTAAGAAAATGTAAGCTCAATAAATAGGATATCATGTACATCTTTTCATTTTATTTGGAAGTCTAATACAAAAAATTTTCAGAAAACACATTCAAGCGTTGACATTTTCAGCAATGTGTTTTTGAAACAAAGCATCAAATTACTTGATAGAAAGTTTACAGTTCACAATGCCTCCTGGTAGAGTTTTTTAAACATATTGAACAGTATCTTCATAAACACATACAGAGATAAGCATGCCATTCCAGCCACAGCAGCTGCTTTCATTCGTGTTTACGAAATGCTTAAAATTCTTGGAATATACACACACTGCAAAAAGAAGATGCAGTGATGCCACAAATCCCAAAGTAGACCTGTACTAGCCTAGTATCTATGCTGTTACTAAACACGAAGAGGCAGCATCAGAATCATAGGGTTGGAAGGGACCTCTGGACATCAGAGGCTCGGTGGGGAGCTAGCATCTAGAAGAGACCAAAGCACATGCCCTGTTGCTAGTGCATAAAGAGCCTCTTCGCCTCCATCTGCAGCATGATCATTAACCATGCTAGCGGCCATGCACTAACACAAGCACGCAGCAATGTTTCAGACACACCTTTCTACCCCTGTGCTGACTGATGTACCTCAAAATAAGTACTGTACCATTAATAAGCACCAAAATATATTCACGGCTTAATCTGTCAAAAGAGTAATTGTGGTATAAATCTTTGTCCTGAGTTATAACGCTTAAATAGCAAATAAGTTACTATAAGAGGATAAATCATTAGGGACTGTTACCATATAGATTTCCCTATGGTGATCTACGTGAAATGAGATGGAACATTCAGACTACCTCCTAGTGAAAAAGTTACACCGTACAAGCCACTAAGTTCACATCATCCAAGGAAGATGTAGGTGTATTTGGTAAGCATGTACATGCTTGAGGATGTCTCTATTTAGGACATAACAAAATGCCAAATAAAGGTTACGGCTGATGACTAAGGAATATATTAGTTCAGGACATGGTTATGAATTTCATTAGAAGTTTTGATGACTGAGCGTTGGGTTTTTTAATTATTACTTTTAGATGAAAAGGCAGCTATCAAAAATAAAGGCCAAAACTGCAGAGGTTAATTAACGCTAACCACACACAAGAACATCAGAAAGCCATTGATTCCCTTTTCCCCAAAAAACAAGATAAGGAGTAAAGGGACATCCTCCCACGGCATTGAAAACAGCTTGTGTAACACCTACTCTTCACCAACATGGATATCTTGAGCTCACATCATTGATTTTCAACACCCATCAGCAACGCATTTTTCTGCTTGACCTTCATACAGCAAATTTTCAGTCTGCTTGTTGTTAACTTATCGAGCTCCTCCCTCAGCCCCCAGTGAACACCCATCACATGCCACAGAAGGGTCACAGAAGACTTACACAATCAAATCCAGATCCAGCAAATCTCAAGCTCTGACGACCAATTTTGTTTCAACATACAAAGTCAGGTACCGACTGGACAAGCTTATATCCCTGCCACTGTCTCTTGTAAAAAGACGCACAGCAACACTACTTCCAGGCAACAGCAGGACTCTTAGTTAATTTGGTGCTTTGGGTCACAAGTTAACTTGATAGTCGAGTCCTGTGGTGCACATCATTGCACAGCAGGGGCCTTTTCTCTGTAGGTTGAACTTACTGAGGAGAGTAAAATCCACCGTCTCCAGCCAACACTTTTCACACTTCCTTAAAGAGCCTTCTCCATACTGCAGTCAGTAACAGACATCCTCACAAAATACAAGTAAATCAGCGAAGTTATTCAGTTAAGCAACTGCATCTGCACAGCATTGCTGCAGCAGCTGTCATTCTGCTATAGTAGGCGGTAATTGTTTCCATTAATAGACTCAAACCATGCCCAGGGCGGGCCAAATAAGCAAAGACACTGTACTACTTTCTCACCATTATGGACAGTCTGTCCATGCAAGAGACACCGGCAACACAGCCAGAGGCAGCTACCACTACTGCTGCTAAGTCTGCACCCAACTGTAGAGGAATGAAGGATTTCAAGTATGATAACGTCTCAAACACAACAGCAACAAGTACATTTGTCAATTTAAAGATTTAGCTCTAATCTTATTATGAGAAGTACCGCCAGGTTGACTCCCTGAACAGCAGATGCCTGCCTGTGTGTGCTGCACGCCCCGTGAGAACAAGAAGGGATTCGCTTTGTTCCCAGCACTTTGCACCAAGATTCGCACCCCAGCTCTGCGCGGGACGCAGACCCGCACGGAAGGGCCGCTGGTGTGCGCTGCCGCTCTCTGGGCTCGGGTTCTGCAAAACAGGGACCCCTTAAGAACCTCCTGAAATATCTTGAATCTAGCCCACACCTGGGTGACTACAATATGTCTACACAGATCATTTAACCCTAATTACAGCTAATCTAATTAGAAGTCTGAAATCGTACCGCATGCACATTCAATAAACCTATAGTTGCACAACAGAGCAAAGATAATCTTGTTTTCAAAACAAGAAAGCTGTCTCTACTATTTACACTAAGGGGGCAAAGGAGGTGAAATTAAAACTTTTCCTTCAGTTATGAACTCCCCAAAGAAAAGGACAAAAAAAAAAACCCAAACCATTTTAACAGAGCTGCACGCTTTTAAAATTCATAATTCGTTTCAATACACAACATATTCAAGGTGTATTGGATAGTAATACAGATCTCAAAAAAACCCTCTGGCTGCAGTAATAAACAAGTGCACGGGTACCTGCCCCTTCTAAACACAGAAGCTAAGCGTGTCTAAGGGCCTACAAATCTTTTTAACAAATCTTTTCATGTTCCACAATGTAGGCATTTCTAACATCATAAAACAGAAAAATTTGACAGGTTCAAAGCCGAACCTCATTTTTTACTGTGTTCTACTCAGGAATATTTGAACATAACACATGGTAGTCCAAAAGCAGAGAATGGCTACAAAGCAATGATCACCTAAACGTGGTCATACCAAGAACAGTTTTCCTTCTCTTCAAACACTTTATCTATTTTTGTTCTGAAGTACTGCCAGCTAAGTACGACTAGCTGCTTGCCCACAATCCCAACAGCCTCCAATGGTAGTTTCCTCCAGCAATGCCATCTAAAGACGAAAGCACAAGGTCCTAACTGCTGCCTGGATCTTATAAACATAGTAAAATAACGGATGCTGCGTTGACTCACAGTTCAGGCTACCTTAGGAAGAACCAAGAGCCATGCCATGCAGTATTTTGGATTACAAGTTTGCGTGTCTCATTTTGGTTTGAATTACATGGAATTTAAGAACAGTAATTTCAAGCAACTGCATCTACTGTCCCATCTGAGGCAGGAATGAATGAAAGCAATGCAAAAATAGTTAAAGAAATGACATCTTCCAACCACACATTTCATAATTCAAACACACGTCTTCTGCAAAGGTTGAAAGCTAACAATTCACATCCTGAACACTGGTATCTAACAGGAAAGTTAACAGAAGAGGTCAAAGTCGGATTACTTTTACAATTTCCTGCAGACAAAGATAAAAGTTGCTGCCTGCTATTCTTTTATGATCTACCTCAGACAGGTGATAATTTGAAGTACACGTATCAGAGACATGACCTTGTTGATCATTTATTCAGATACGGAAATAATTAGCATGTGTCCTCTTTCAGCTCCCACAAATTTCAGCGTGAAAAAGCAACCATTATCAGAAACACACACCCTCTCCCTGCAACAGCACTCTTCTCTCATCTCTGTCACTTTTCAAAGCAACATATCAAAAAAGATAAGGCGCCACAACCACCACATGAAGGACTATATACTAAAGACCATCCAAAATCATATTTTCTCCAAGGCAGCGGAAGCAACAGCCATTTCCTGGAAACAAGAGCTTTAAGATAAGCTGCCTAGGGATGAAATCTGTGCTTCAGATATTCACCTTTGAAAGTATCATGACCTACAAAAAACAGATAAACACACACACACATCTGTCCCCAGCTATTTATTTTATTAAAGAGCTTAAACCTACTCAAAGCCCCTATATATTCAGGAATCTTCAGTAATTTAGAGCTCTAAGAAGAGTTTTTCCAAAGTAGAACTCGGCCTTGGTGCTACTTGCCTGTTATCAAAATGCAGATGGAAGAAGACAGAGCAAGCAAGTCATAAAATGTTTGGGTTTTTCTTTTTTTTTTTTTTCAAAAAAAAGAGTTAAGCCAGGCAAGAAAGATACTTTCAGAGAAGAGTGGTAACTTTAAGTTCATCTTTATGCTGATGATTTCTTTCTCATTTTCTGCCCTGAGATTTTTAATAAGGCAAAGTTTGCACAAGGCTACTGTGCTCTAATGGAATAAATTGCCCAACAGATGAATTTTTCTTTCGGTCAAAACTACAGCTGAAATAGTATTTCAGTTCTACTGTCTCCATAGTTCCTTGTTTATTTCTGTGCAGACAAATATTTTGCTTACTAAAGGAAAAATCATGTCATGAAGAACTGTTGTCAGGGAACTAAAATAAAACTTTTATTTTCAGATCCTATGCATTAAAAAGTGTAGCTGAAAGGAAAGGCTGGAGCAAAGCATATTTTAACAACCAAAAGCAGGAGAGGAACCCAGCAAAACCTAATTCATCCTACTGAAAAAGAACATCCCTAACGTAAAGTCAAATTTTTCATAAACATAGAGGTGTGAAATTTCTATTGGAAAAAATCACCCAATTATTTTGAAAGACTGTCTGTAACTCCATACTCTAATTATCTCATGGTTACATTTTAATACTGTACCTTATTGTCAACAAACAAATATAAACATTTATACAATTGGCTTTGAAACACAACACACATTTCTAAGAGACTGTAAGTTAGAACACTTTTTTTCAGGAAAAGTGTACTTCGAGAAAGGAAATCCAGATTCCAAGGTGAAGACAGAATAAAAAATAATCAGAGGGTTCCCAGAAAGACAAAATGCTTTTCGGGGGAAGAAAGGGAAATCAATGTTGGTTTGGGGGATGAAATGGAAGAGAGAAGAGAGGTAAATTAAAATGACACACAAGCACACTTAAGCAGACATAAAGGAAACTACTGCCACTAATAACAGTAAAATAAGGGTTAAATGTATGAAGTCCAACAACCAACTTAGAAAAACTTTGCCAGCACCAGAGATTATACCTGATACCAGCTAATGAAAACCGTTCCTTTCTGAACTCGGTCTCCTATTATTTCTGTCAATAAAGATTTCCCTGAGCCTTTCAGACTCAAATTGTTCAGTTTTACTATGTTCTGGTTTTTCTCCTTCATTAGTTTAGAACGCCAGAAGTTGTGTGTCTGTGGGGAACAGCAGGCCTGCTGCTTATAAAAAGACAGAACACTTGCATTTAAGAACAATTACTGTTTTGTAGCTGTGTTTGTTAACGTGCAGATGCTGTGTGGTCTAGCAGTTAGAAGATACAGTCAGAAACCTGTTCTAATTTATGGTTATAACTTACTGCTTTACCTCTAATACAAGAGTGAAAGTTGGACAAATGACAGCAATGTCTGGGATTTTAGGCTTTTTTCATCACTTGTAAAACTGGCATTACTTGCCCATATAAAATCCTCCAGAACTATCCTTAATAAAACCTAGGGACTGATTAACATCATGCATCTGAACTTAGATTTAATTCAAGAACTCCTTACAGAATAGGCAAAGCTAGTAAAATTTTATTTTCCTAACCTTGGATATTCTTCCAAGGGCAAATTTTATAGTGATATAAATATTAAAGAGCTACACAATTTTACTGTAGAAAATTCTGTAAGTACCTTTAAAATTATAACTGAGAGGACAAAGCAAATAAAAAGCAGAGTCCTGAATTCTACTCCCCATACCCTATAGTGCACTTCTTGGCTTCAGCTGAATTAAGAAAAGCAGCCCTGGAAACCAAATTTGCTTTAGAAGGCTACTTATTCTTATTCCAAAGTGCAGTACAAACTTGTACTTCCATTCAGCTAGAAAAGGGAAATTTCCATATAAAAAGATAGAATGTGAAAAGGGAAAGGTAAGACTAAACAGAATATTAAAATAATGCATATAGCAGAGAAAGACCAATTAATCACCCTAACAAGTGAAATCATTTTTGCAACGACATGGTTGCTCTGAAAGAAAAATCCAGTTGAGCTATATAAAAACAAGCTACACAAAGAAAACCAAAAAATCCATTTGACATCTCTAACCCTGCCAAGGCATCAATCCAAGTACAAGCAGCAACTACTCAGCAATTCAGAGCCAGTTTATACAGGCATTTTATGGTGGGTACACATAAGAAGAACAGAATTCATTTTTCATCATGAGAAAATAAACTATTTACCTTGAGTAAAAAATAGAACTCAACAGTTTAACACTGAAGAAAACATTAAGGATCTCCACAAGGCACTATAAAGTCCCTTGGGCATCTCAACAGGTTACATACAACACCTGCCACGAAAAAGGTACCCAAACTGCATGTTTGCACGAGTGTGAGTTACTCCTGATCAGTATTTCTGACTGTTACTACAATAACACATCGGGCAGTCATAACACACGAGTTACACATGTTAGAGCCGGCCAAATTCCAGCCTCACATCGGACTGCAAGCAGGACCGCTATCACCTGCCAACGCAGCTGTCGACAGCGAGGTCGCACACCCAGCATCACAGCTCACCCCAAAGGCTCTCGGCACAGAGCCAGAAGCCAATTCCAACCAAGTAAGAGAATTTATATATATTACAGGTATTAAAGCCAGATAAACACAAGCCACACGCACTCTCAAAAGACCGAGTCACTTGACAGTCTCACTGAATATCTGCAGGACGATGTGCAAGACAAACGAAATTCACAGGTTACAGACTCTTTAGTAAAAACCATCTGGCCCTTAGGCTCTTTAGTCTACTGAATTAATGATTTTAAAATCTTAATTCTGTTCTTGCTTTGCAAACTCTATTTGTATTTCATGTGTTACACCTCTCAAATACACTTTAAAGAGTTAATGTTAATTCTTTGAGCAGTATTGTGACGGGATGTGTACACCTCAATAAACAGGAGGAAAAAAACCCATGCTTTTTAAAATGGAATAGTATAAAGAAAAACAACATTTCCATTTTATAGATGGGATACTAACAGCTACAGAGGCAGCACAACTTGTAGAAGATAATACAAAGATCTGTGAAACGGACAGGAAACAAGCACAGATCTTGCAAAACCCAGGCCAGCACAATGGTTATGAAGACAATGCAAGCTGGATTTAAGTTAAACTGGTGTGATTACAGCTATATTCCAGCATGTGAAATAACGTGAGAAGCACCTTCACATCTTGGGACACATAAAAATAGAACAGGTCTCAACCTCTACTAAACCTACTAAAGTGTGACATACTGCCTTTGAAAGAAAAAAAAAAAGCATATTCTCACACTACAGTTTCTTCATAACGGCTACGAACTCAATCAAAAATATTCTTAATAAAATCCTTGAGTAATAGGAACGTGTTGAGATCAAAATCTCTATAAGCATGCAAATGATTTCACGCTCCTTGGCATTCAGTACATTTAACAGATCAACTTAAGTTGAGCAGTCAACAGGTAACTGAACAGCTAAGCGTACAACCTAGCTCTCCCCCTTGCACCTCCCTGTCTTTCCCTGCACTCCCTCAAAGGAAAGAAATCTTTTCCTGTTCTGATCTATTTTTACAGTCTAGTGCATTGGTATTTTGGATTATTTCCAAGGGTATTCTTTACCGGGGCATCACAACTAAATGCCAGATTTCAAAATTATTTTAGCATATTCTCATAGGCTACTTCACAGAACAACGCTGAATTAATAAAGAACCTAGCAATTACAGCCTTTTCAAATGCAAATACGTTAAAACTGAGTAAACAAACTTAAAAAAAAAATAAATACCATCACTAGCATAAAATTCAGATTCTGCTTCTTGTTTCCCCCACAGGTTACATCAAGTTACTAGCAGCCTGCGTGCAAGGGACATTTCTGAGGACGGCACGCACAGGCGGCTTTAAATCCTCACCTGAACAACAGCTTATTTTTTGAGCAGTCTATCAAGAACCAGCTTTTAACCCCGGGAGGCCAACAGGGATCTCTCCCGTCTCCACATCCCCATTCCCACTCCCCCCGGGGAAACCAGGAGAGGGAGGTCCGGTCCTTCCTTCCCAGGGATGCAAGCCCAAGGGCTGGCGCTCGCCTTCCCTCGCCCCGT
>VXBO01006684.1:106383-125268 GCA_013400135.1 Rhinoptilus africanus
GATCGCGGCGCCCAGGCGAGCGGCCGGGGAAGGGGGGGGGCGGGCAAGGGAACGGAAACACCCGAGCGCCTTCGGTACTGGGGGAGGTTGGGGGGAGGGAACCACTCCCCCCTCCTCGGCCGGCCGCTCCCCCGACTGAGCATGCGCGGCGGGGCGCNGCCCGGCCGTAGTGCTGGCGGCGGTGCGGGCTGTGGGGCCGTGGAGGCAGCCATAGAATCATGGAACGGGTTGGTTTGGAAGGGACCTTTAAAGGTCACCTAGTCTGACCCCCCTGTAGTGAGCAGGGACATCTTCAACTAGATGAGATTGCTCAGAGCCTCATCAAGCCTGGCCTTGAATGTCCCCAGGGATGGGCCCTCCACCACCTCTCTGGGCAACCTGTGCCAGTGTCTCACCACCCTCATTGTGAAGAGCTTCTTCCTAATGTCTCATCTAAACCTCCCCTGAGGATGTGCCCTCAGGCCCTTCCTTCCCCTCAGGCCCTCCCCCGGAGCCGCCGGGGTGGTTTGTGCATACCTGACACCGTCTCCTCCGACTGACCCCCAGGCTTCCTTGTGGAGAGGAAAGGCCACAAAGAAAAGCCCACAGACTGCTCCAAGCGAAATGTCATGGCGCTCGGGGACTTTTTTGGGCGGGCAAAAGATGCGCAATTAGGAAGTAAGGGCCTGGCACGGGCACGGTTGAAGCGTGTGTGCTGTGTGTTACAAGGGGCCTGGAAGTGGTGCCGCACCTCGGGGTGAGGGAGTGACGGGCCCTGCCGGGGCTCCAGCCGGTGCTTCGCCTCCTTGGAAAAGGGCTGCCTGCAAAGGGCCGAGGCTGCTCATGCCGTGTTCCTTTTCAGGCAGCGGCAGGCCACTGCTGACAAGTGCCCAAATGCTGCAGGATTGTGTCCATCAACAGTTCAGCATCGGGGAAGAGCATTACCAACAGCAGCGCCTTACCCCAGCAACAACCAGCTACGAGGACCGCTGAGCTTCCAGTGGACAAGCCAAGAAAGGTTTTCAGTTAAAACTGCTGTAGGCTTATGATCTCAGAATAGCCTTATTTTTGAAATGCCCTGTTAAAACTTTGGTTTTTTTCCCCAGACGTGTTTTCTTTAGCTTCGGGAAAATATCTTCCAAAGAATCAATCCTTACCATCAGTGCAGCTAACTGGCAGGAATCCCAGGTGCAAAAAAATGTCGTCTGTAACATTTTCTTTATTGAAAATAAAAGTCCAAACAGGCTTATTCTGTCTACTCGGGGCTAAATGACAAATGATGAATAGATAGCTGCACTCAGAAAGAGCAGACCTTTCAAACAGAGGTGAAAACAACGGATGGTGCTGAGAAGACCGACCCCCCTGTCTGCCAGCACATCATCCAGGAGAGCCCTGCAAAGCGACTGGGAGGAATATCTCTAAAGGCACAACTGCCCCGAAAGGCCACGGCTTGCAGTAATGCTAAAAGGAAATGAGAGACGCATTTAGTGCAGCGAAGGAGAAATGTTACCAAATAGAGCCGGGCATCTGGAGAATGTCACTAGCAGAAGCTGTCGCACATGAATTTCTTGCCCATGGAAGCAGCATAAGGAATGAAGTTCGTTATGAAATGCATTATAAGCATGTGGCTCAATGAGTAAAGAAAAGGAACGATGTTGAAATGAGACATTCTGCTTAAGACTGTAGACTTTAAGAACCCAGATCAAAGTAAGTGCTGGCTCATGATAAGGCGTGAACTGGCTGTGCAGAAATGGAGTTGTTTAGTGAAACTTGGACGCTATTGGGAAGGAGAAGTCAGCCAAGAGATGGAAGGGAAAATATTCCCTTCCGTCTCCATTTTCCACCCCTTAGTGGAAAAACTACATCATTGCAAGATTAAATAAAAACAATTATATTAGCTGAAGAGAAACTAAAGGGAGTCTTTATGAGATTGACTATGATTCTGGCTGTGGGAAGAGTCTTGGGGAGAAATTTTCACCAATGTCTGGAATAGGCTTGTGAATTTTATTCCACCATTTGTAGGTATGGAAAGCCATCCATGCAAAAGCATTTGAAAAGGGAGATGTGAGCCAGTTTGTTCTAATACAGACTGTAGCTGTTCTCTTCTTGTGAAATCCTGATTTTTTTCTGGTGTTACGTAATTGGGAAAAGGATTTTTGCTCTTTCATTCATTTCAATGTGCCCTGAAAAACGACTGCCAGAGGGAGGTGCTGGTTCCAGCAAGTTTTTCTGTCCTCTTGAGGAAGGGCTTTTGGCAACATCTGTACCACGACCTGACAACATCTATTAGGCAGCCTGTGTGTATCACAACGTACTTCTGGTCTCCCCTAAAGCTTTGGCATTATGGCAGAATAGGAAGGGAGTTAGGTTATAGGGGCCCCATGAGATCATTAGGTAGCCCAAAGAGCAATCTGTGAAGGACTGCGGGAAGTGAGTGCAATAATTCAGGCCAATGAGATGTTTCTCTTCTGGCATTGTGTTTCCCCGTCGAACACAGCTGCCATATGGAACCCTTTACATCTCTTGTCTTTGCTACCGATAGCAGCTGTGGAGGAACGTGCCTCACCTGTCAGCATTTGTTAGCTTGATCAGTCTACATGCCCCGTGGGAACTGGCAAGGGATACTGATGGGTCGTTCAGCCGTCAGAATTAGCTGCCAGCTATCCCAGACATGCTGATGGATGAATGGGAGATCCCAGATGAGAAATGACAGCGTCCTCCTTCAGCAAGGAGAAAAGATGAGAGCCGGAGAAAGTGGAGGCTGGTGGTGGGTGAGGGGAACAGGGATGGGAACACGGGGACAAAATCATCTGAAGCCATCTTTCCCTGATTTCCTCTTCCTGTCCCTGCTTTCCTCCACCCCCTATTTTGTTCTGGTTCCACACCACTGCAGTCAACAGGAATTTTGCAGCTTCACTAGGGCCAGGATTGAATCGTTGTCTGTCTCTTGCTTTCTATCTGCTTCAATTTTGTTTTTTCCCTTCCAGCATTCCCATGTATTTATTTGTCCATTGATCCACAGTTCAGCAAAGAGCATAAAGAAAATATCACTCCCTACTTTAGTCGCGTGGGAAGTTCCAATTGCTCCTCATCTTCCCAAGGCATAACACGGATAACGTGATTTGACATGAAGACATGCCCATGTCTTCCCATATATTCTGAACTCTACTTCATGGCGTGGACACAGGGCAGTGACACTGTGCACCCAGAGTTGGTGCCCAAAGCCCCGCCGATAGGGCAGAGCGTTCCACTGCCCTCCTTTCTTCGGTGAAGGGCAGGGAGAAATGTCATGGCGCCCGCCAAGAATATCCATCTTGTGAGCAGCGTCCCCAGCGTGTGTCCTGCTGTGCCTGACTGGTGCCTGCTGTCACCGGCACGTTCAACTGCATCTCGCGTCATGGGAGTCGGAGAAGAGGAGGAGCTGGCAGCAGTGAGAGCATGGGAAGCAAGGCAGTGTTTTTTCTTTCAGTGTTGAAAGTGTGAAAAGAAAGACAAAGTGTTTGATTTGACAGCACCCAAAGTCCAAAAGATGCTTGCAACAAAGGTTTTTACTACCACATTTAACCTAAGGCATGTATTTTAATAGGTTGACCAAAATTAAAGTTTTCTTTGGGTTTCTGAATTTTTATTGATCATTTTTTTGAAATTAAAATTAACAGAGAAAGCAAACCTTTATATTCAATCCCAAAACACCACATCATCATCCAGTCTGAGAGAAAGAGGTACAATGAACAAGTACTCTGTAATGAAACCAACAGCTATTTTTAAAGTTAACAATCTAATAGATTACACTCAAGTTAGGAAAAAGGAAGAAATAGTAGTTCTAACAAAATAATTGATGTATCTCCTACTGATGCTGATGAAAAAGAAGAACGGATAATAATTTGGTTTTTTAAAATAGTGTTTAGCATATAGGAAGGAGGCCTGCACATTCTAGAAGGGAGAAATATTTCATATTGGAGGGGTGGGATAAAATACGACTTTATATTTGTGACGGGACCCAAAGGATTTTCTTGTTGTGCACAGAAACTTGTATTTTTCACTGGATAAAATGCAATTGGAGAGCACCTAGGGAAGCAAGTGCTTGCCCATAACTGTAGACTGGGAGCCAAATTTCTGTCCCACAGAAGTAGCGAGTAACCCCACTGGACAGGTACAATGAATCTACATCAGAGTACATGGGAGCAGGATTTTACCCAGTGCCCTCAGATAGGTTTTCAAGCTGCTTGTACATCTTCTTTATGCTCCAAATTCCAGCTGGACGTTAGTCAGGCTGGATGGCTGCCACCAATGCCTTATCAGAGATCTGTTTTGACTGTGTCTCTAGAGCTGCGCTGGAGGCATGAAAATCTTCTTCTATGTCCAACATATTTATGGCAACACTCCGGGCCCAGAAAGGGGCTGCGGTGACAGATGCTCTTCTGACACTCAGAAAGAAAAGAAGTAGTTTTAATTGCCGAAGTTAGGAATAAATGCGGAATATATGCACCTAAACATTACCCTGCCTGAGAGATGCTGCTCAAAGCTACATGAGGGGTCTGGCAGCTGTGTATTCAGATTCCTGCATAGTATGCTTGTAACAATGCAGTTTAAATGTACCTCAGCTCTCAACAGAGTTGCCTTACAGGCTCTGTCAGTGGTGAATAGACTAAATTTGTTCTTACAGGCTAATTTACCTAAGTTTTGAATGACCCCTTCCAGGTCATCCTGGCTTTACCTGGATGGGGTCCTAACCCCTGCTAGGACCCTCCCTCTGCTCCGGGCCCGACCTGGGTGCCTGAGAGTAGATCAAACTCTGGGATTGGAAGTGAACAATTAAAGTGAACGTTCCCGAGGCAGTCGCATCGTGTCTCCATCAAGCTGAAAGAGTTCCTTGCTCTGGGGGGAAAAAAACCCCATCAAATGCAATTTCAATGATCAGATCCATCGTTTTCTCCCTGCCTCTGATGCAATGTTACAATAGTCTTTTAGAAACTTTGGGCCAATATTCAGACCAGTGGATGAGACTAACCCATCTGTGAGAGGAGCTGCTCAATTTTAGCTACATTGAACTCCATGACCATTCTGCAGAGGAAAATCCCTTTGCTCCACTCCCTGGAGAAGAGAGTTAGGCAGCTCTGTTCCCCATTTCCCATCACTTAGCAGGAAGAAACAGTTTCAGATTATTGTGAGAACTGTAATGGTCATTGCTACCAACAGATGAGAAGTCGTATTAATAGAAATAAATCGTCTTAGAAGCAGACTAATGCAGCTATAAGCCAGGAAACTGATGGGATGCAAAGAGAGGGGGGAAAAAGTAGCAAGAATAATCCTTTATATTGCCCAGATACATTTTCCTGCACTCTGGAAGTCTGACTGAAGTTTTTACTGAACCCAAAGTGAACCTTTCTGTCATCTCAGGAGGGATTTGGTTTCTGGCAGGGAATTTAACATCCCTGCAAGCCTAACCTCAGAGGCGAGCAATAGTCCTGATGTCAAAAGAATATGGTTAAAAAGTTACATAAGCGCTTTGTATAAAATTGTAATAGAACTTTGATTGAACTTTAGCTGAAATCCTGCAATTAAAACTTAAATCTTAACTGGGTCTTTTGCACCTGGACTAGATGTAGAAACAATTAACCGAACCTTAGATCAAAGAAATGGAATTGTTGAAGGATTACCATATCGAGAGGTTACTGAGGGCGGACAAGGCCCATGGAGGGAGTACACTACGGTCTCTGATCTAAGTACGGGATGACAAGATAGATAGCCTTTGGAATGGAGTCTAGATAAGAGTGTGTCCAAGAGGAGCCCTAGGAGATTATAATCCTAAAATGCTCACCCTCTTGTAAATAATGAGCATGCAAATTAAGGGGATCTCCCAAGATGCTTAAAACATTAACTTGGATGCGTATGTATGATGAGGGGTGGTAAAGGAACTGCAGCTCACCGATCAGCTCTATCATCACTATAAATATTGGACTGCCAGAAGTGTGTGGTGTGGTAGCTGCTGTTAAATGCCCGGAACACAATTCTGCAGAACTGGAATAAAACCAAATATCTCTACTCACTGTGTTGATTGGTTTTTTGCACACCAGGTGAAGAACCCTTATTTAGGGACAAGAGTTCTGTCCTCCCACAGCTAGTTGCATGCCGTGTAGCTCACATTCCTTAGCTGTTGGGGAAAGAAGTGATACGCTGATGGATTTATTTACATTTTTGTTGCTATTGATGTTAATTATCTGTACGCCATCCCTTTTTCACCTCTGTAAACGCTCTACCCCTGACTCAAATACCTTCCTAAATTTGTTTATACTGGGGAGAGCAGGGCTGTGGAGATTCAGCCTGGATTCACAGCCAAGTGATATCATGACAAAAGCATACGTAGTTGGGGCTGTTACCACTTGAGTTGTTTCCAGCAGCGAAAGAGGAGGAAGGGACGGCATTGTAGAAAGCATTGCTGAGACTCCACCTGGAAAACTCAGTACAGCATGTAGGGAAGAGGAGTTCAAACTGGAACAGACCCACAAAAGGGTTACTGGGAGGACTGGGTAGTGGTGAATGTTATACAAAAAGAGCAGACTGGAAAAGTTCTGTTTGTTTAGTCTAGCAAAATGAAGACTGAGAGGGGATATGGCTGTTTATGCTTCCTTTCAGGCCAGTTAAAAGCGTGGTGCTACTCAAGTTCAAGGGAAACACTAGCACAAGAACAAATGGGTGTAAACTGCCTTTCATGCAGCCCTTTCATTCTGGGCTGCGTTGGGAGGAGAGCTGCCAGCAGATGGAGGGAGATGAGCCTTCCCCTCTACTTAGCACTGGTGAGGCTGCATCTGGAATAACTGTGTCCAGTTCTGGGCTCCCCAGGAGAAGAAAGACATGGACTTACTGGATTGAGACCAGTGCAGGCCCGTGAAGGTGATTAAGGGACTGGAGATTCTCTACTTTTTCACTGTGAGAGTGATCAAGCACTGGCACAGGTTGCCCAGAGAAGTGGTGGAGCCTCCATCCTTGTAGATGCTCAAAAGCCATCTGGACATGGTCCTGCGCAGCCAGCTCTAGGTGGCCATGCTTGAGCAGGGGTGGTAGACCAGGTGACCTCCAGATGTCACTGCCAACCTCAGCCTTTCTGTGATTCTGTCTTGGAACACACTCAGGCTGGCGATGAGTTGACTTCCACCCCCAGAGGAATGAATGGCCTCTTACGCAGAAGACCAGAGGACTAACCCTAGCTAATTTTGAGAGTGAGCTTGATTGTATTAGATGCCGTGGTATCAGGGAACCTGTCCTGCTGACCTGACCAGACATGTGCCACTCTACAGTCTTTGAACATCATGGTGATGACAGTAGTTTATGGTAGTGGAAAGGGGGAAAAAAAGGAGAGTTTTGTACTGTTAAGAAAGATTGCAGGGTCCCAAAGGAACTGACGTCACCTACCTGTTGTTAACATAACTATTAAGTTATGAAAAGGGATTGATGTTAAATTAGTAGAGATTTATAATTTTTCCTTTTCTTTCCCTTTTTTGCTATGTATTAGTAGAGATCACGTCCTTCTCCTAAGAAACAGCAAACTGTCACAGCTGGTTTGTAACGTTATTTACAATTCAAATCAGTAGGTGGGTCCCAGCAAACTGAAGGAAAGGACAACCCTCCCATTATTCCCCCTACCCAGAAAGCTCTCACCCCTCTTCGTCTTTATGATAAGGAATGTCTGGTATGCGAGTGCCACTCCAGCACATCCCCGCGGCTCACTTGTCATTATGAGGCTAAGGGCACTTGTGAGCAGGGGGCCGGCTCACAAACACTGTTCAGAGCATCACTAATTATTATCCACCTGCTACGTGCGGGTGTGTGTCTTACCAGGGGTAGAAAGAGTGAGTCTGACATCTCTGAGTCTCTTCAGGTAGCAGTCAATCAGATGCATGCAGTCTGTCTAATATACAGCAATGCTCAGGCCCTGGCTTTGTACTTTTTTGCTTGGTGAGGATGAACGGGAAAGCTGTAAATATAAGCAGCCTGATTAGTGCTGTTGGAACTATCAGCCTCTCGGAATAGAAGTGCCGCATTCCCATTAACCCTTCTGCACTCAGTCACAGTCCCCCATTTGTTTACTTTCTGCTTTCCGAGAGAGGCTGAGCTTTGCTGGCTCCCCTGCCTGAGACTTGGAACGCGGGCTCTGCCCCTGGGAGGAGGAGAAGGGTGGGGAGGGAGGAGTGCATCCACCAAGCTCGCTTACTGAGCAAGTTGGGCTGGTAACAGTGCTGGCCAAGCCAAAATTTCCCCTTATGCAATTGCTTCTTAGCAATGCCTGCAAATAGGTGCTCTGGCCAAATGCCTTTCTAAAGCGTGGAGAAGACAGTAAGTCATTGCTTGAAGTGGATTGGAAAGGAGAACAGCAAGCATCAGGAGGCCAGCAGGTAAGGAAGCTCAGCGAGGCAAAGCTTTGGGAGAGGCAGTGGAATTGCGCTTGTTAAAACATATGGAAGTCAGCTCAGCACAGATCTTGGATCCGTTCTGCTGTCTATTGAAGTCAACAGGAAGATCGACATTAAGTTCCACAGGCTTCATCCGTTCCTGTATAAGGTGGAAACAAGTGCTGAAGGTGCTAATTAAAGCGCATAACAAGACTTGTGATCTTTTATTTGGAAAGCAAAGCACCCAATCACTCCCCCTCCCAGTTCTTCCCAGCCTGAAGCAAACACACCAAATATAATCATCTCATAATCGTCAACAACAACAACAAAATTATCAGCAACAGATCAGAGCCTCATTTTCAGACTGAAGACTGTAGAATAGTGCAAGCACCGGGCGTCCTTTGTTGTTATGTCACTTCAGATTTCATCCTCTTTGATTCATGGCGGAAAGCCTTGCTTTTTACAGGTAAAAAAATTAGAGGAACAGGCAGATTATGCCAGCTTACAAGGTTCTTGTAGTATCTCTGCTCCAGCACTTGACAGGGAAACTCAGACCAGTTATAGGAGTCATCCACAGAAAGGGTTCCTGGAACTGTTAGTCCACACACAGGTGCAATTATACAGTCCTTCCCCTTTTCTCTCCTGTAATAAAGCTTGCAGGCCTGTCTCCCAGACACATTCCCTGAATGACTGAAATCCTTTCATATTCATTCATATTGTGATTTGAGGTTTCCTCCCTTTAATCTGACAGTGAAGATGAAAGGCTGTTTTTAGAAAAGAAACACGGCAAAACCAAAACGTGGACAGAACCTCCGGGGCGATTAATCCTCCTTCTGAAGCAAAAGTGGAGTGAACACACATACACACCACACAGTGAGACTGAACAATGGCTAATGAGAAATACAGTTCTGGGAGACACTTCAAGGGACTCCAGCGAACTGGGGAAGAATGGGCGAGGGCTGTGCAAAAGGCACAAATTGGAACAACATGGTTGAATTTCAGAAATCAAAAATTTAGGCTTATTGTCAAGAAAGAAAGACTTCAGAGATTCAAATTCAACACAAGCGAGAGGGTAAAGTCCATCGCTCGATACAGATGTTTGAAAGTAACGCAGTTGCATGGCTTTTATTTCTGTGGTGGGAGAGATCCAAAAAAAGAGAAGATTTTCTTCTGCCTTCAAGGTACACTTTTTCTAAATGGGTGTTCTTTTTCTCTGTAACACTGACACAGTGGAAAAATTAGAAGAATAATACCAGCTGCATGTTAATGCTAACACCATCCAAATACTGAACAGCTTTATGAGCATCACAAAATGAATGATAAATAGATCCGTAGATCTAATCCTGGGCCCGGGGCAACTTCAATTCCACTTTGCCATGCTAGGGGGAAAAAAAGTGCAGTTTTCACCTGGTCTTCAAAAGCTGTCATTCCTCCCTCTGACATAAAACAAAAAGTGGCTAACTACCCCGCAACCTCAGAAGTCCTTTCACATAGTCTTCTTGGGACCTAGAACCTACAGGGAGTCTCCACCACAATGAGAACATGGTAACTCTCCTAAACCATTGTCTAAGACCGGCAACCTCCTCTTCAGGCTCTGCAAGAGCAGTTGAGGTATAAGGTCTCCGCTGATGCCAATCCAGAGTGAGTCTTGCCCCAGATTCGTGGTTACTGAGCAACCACAAGGTGTGGGAGGGTGTGGGACCGATCCGCTTAGTCTGACGGGCTCTTAGGAACCAGGCAAGGGGTCAGTATGTTACAAGGAAATAAATAAGAAAAGCTAAACCCTTACATTAAATTTGTTTCACAAAAGATTTCTGATGTTGAAAGAAAGTCGTAATTAGTTACAATATATTCTAAACAAGGGCAGGGCTTTTATCGTGCAAAAAACCCACAAAGCAGCATTCCCAGAAATTGTCATAATAAAGTCTGATGCAAAGACTTCTTCAGGGCAAAACCCTGCATTAGCCTGAATCTACCTGACTTCAAGCCCAGTCCTGCAGTGTTTATTTATGTGGACAATTCCATTTGCAGTACTCATGACTGCACAGATAAAACTATTTATGACAGAGCAAGTCTCAACTCAAAACAAGTCACTTCAAGGAATAATAAGAAGAGAAAATGCATGTATTTGAAATATTTCTGGCTCCATAGTATCATGCTGTAAGTTGAGTGGAAGTTGGTGTAGAAGTCCCTCAAGACCGCTATTTCCTACCTAATGAAGGACAATGACAAATAAGGGAGGCAGGCACATCCTTTTTATTATGAAGATGTCTATAAATTTTTTATACTTAAACTGTCTGACTCCTTTTGATAGGTTTCTTATATAGCATATCTTTAATGACATTACATTTCTTCTCATGTTAGCTCCTTAGTCTGTGATAGTAAAAGACTTAATTGTTCTTTGTTTCTTATTTTCAATACAGGTCAGTAGTTACTAAACGCTGGTTAATACTGGTTAAGTTCCATAATCCGTATTATTCAGGAAATCATGCTAGGCAAACACTAATACTTTCATATGTGTTTTATCTTTTATCTACTTATATCTGGAACAAAAACCAGTAAATGAGTTACCTCCTGTAATTCTGTAGGTCTGATAGTTCTTTCAAGATGTGCTGGTTTTGGCTGGGATAAAGTTAATTTTCTTCATGGTAGCTAGTACAGGGATGTGTTTTGGATTTGTGCTGGAAACATTGTTGATAACACAGGGACGTTTTAGCTATTGCTGAGCGGTGCTTACACAGAGNAGCGACACAAAATCATCATCTTTGTATTACAACTTTTCAAAGAAAGCTTTAATAAAGGACGTATTTTTTCTTGCATTTTGTCAGTTTTTTTTTTTTTTTTACTTCATGGTTTTCTCAAAATAAATTCTTTGATTTTCCCAGCCGTGTTTTTATGTCTCCTAATCCTACATACTGCTCAAAACTGCCTACCTTTTTATTCATTACAAAGCACATAACTGTATTTAGAGTATTTCAAATGGTTTACAGAATCTTATGAATAGCAATCTTTTCCTTATAAAAAGAAATGTATTCCATGAAAGCAGAATTTGTTTTCACCTCAACTCGCTGCCCATATAGTGCTCACCTGTGACCAAGGAACAAAAGTTGCCTACATTAAGAGGGATCTTTAGAAAAATGCTATATATGTATTTATTCAATTATAGGGAGCATACTTCCCTAAACTCCAAGTCTTCATTTCCCACAGATTTTTGCTACAAATACAAAGTAATAGATAGCTCTCCTAAGGATTACCATCTGAGAAGTGCCTAACTGTGGCTGGGAAAACTGTTCAAATGTAGATAATTCCTCTGCCAGAGGTCAATACTAATCAAGAGGCAACAGCCCTTATCATCTTGTCCATTTTCCAGGCTGAAATGTTTCAACTCTTAAGAATGCATCCCCTTTACTGGAACGATGGGTGTGCTCCGTGCTCTGACTTGGTGGAGCTCGCCCTCTGCTTAAGCCATGGACACCTTGCATTAATTTTTTCTCCTTTTCAGAGTCGATCTCTTCTCCTCATTTCTATCCTCAACATCAAATATGTAAGTTGATCACCGCAATGGGGCTTCACAGCAATACACCTCCTTACAGAGCATTTTGAAACTCCGAAACCACGCACCTTTGTGGAGCACACTGGAAGCAATTATCTGGGAATACATTGTGGTTTAGAAAAGTATTAATTTCCATCATTTGTAGGAAACACCAAAGGAATTAGTAACAAGAAGATCATCAGTAAAATGCCAAAACTTCTTTCAAAATCAGGAAGGCAACTCCCAGACAAGAGGATAATTAATTGCAGACTCTTCCTGCGTTATTAAGGCACCAACCTTGTCATGGGAAGTCTGAAGTCTCAAGTCTGCCAAAGGCTTCCCTGGATTCTCAGCTCTCCTGTCTGCAGCTGCGGGGCCATGACATTTATATCATGTTTGCCTTAAAGAGAGGGTGGAGCGCCAAGTTCAACAATATCTGTAAATCTCTTGGAAAGCAGCAGTGAGAAAAAGGCGTAAGCGCAATGCAATGCATCATCTGCTCACTGAGAACCTCTCTGGTGTTAGATAGCTTTGAGGGTGTCCAGAAGAATCAGACAGGTTATACTAAGGAAGCACTCTAGAAAAAGCTTGTATGTTCATGTAACAGTGTTAAATATAAACACATTATTAGCATTATTAGTTGAGATAATGAAGTTGAAAATGTAATGGGGAATGGAGGCATGGTCAATGCCCACTTTGATGGAGAAACACAGAACTGGTAAGTATTCTGCATCCAGTTCTGGAGCCCCTACTAAAATAAAGATACGGACATGCTCAAAAGTGCCCAGAGGAGGGCCACGAGGCTGGAGCACCTCTCCTATGAAGACACACTGAGAGAGCTGGGGTTGTTTAGCCTGGAGAAAAGAAGGCTCCGAGGAGACCTTATTGTGGCCCACCAGTATCTTAAGGGGGCCTACAAGAAAGCTGGTGAGGGACTTTTTAGGATGTCGGGTAATGGTAGGACTATGGGGAATGGATTAAAACTAGAGATGGGTTGTTTCAGAATGGACGTTAGGAAGAAGTTCTTCACCATGAGGGTGGTGAGCCACTGGAACAGGTTGCCCAGAGAGGTGGTGGAAGCCCCATCCCTGGAAGTGTTCAAGGCCAGGCTGGATGGGGCTCTCAGCAGCCTGGTGTAGTGGGAGGTGTCCCTGCCCAGGGCAGGGGGGTTGGAACGAGGTGATCTTTAAGGTCCCTTCCAACCCCAACAATTCTATGATTTCTTCCCCCCGGACTGATTTCTGACCCACAGCAGTGCATGGCAAAGGGAAAAGTGCTGGCTGGGTCTTTGGTTTAATGGATTTCAAGTTTAAAGACTTATATGTTCTGTACATTTGGGATTTTTATATGCAGTCAACGATAATAATTCCCCATCGCATTCAGTAGCAGAAAGGGTTTGCTGAAGGGGAATCAAACAGACAGTACTTGTTCTTAGTTCATAGTTCATCTCCAGTGGGGCCTATCCAACCTTCTGCCCAGCAATGGTTTGGCATTGCATGGAGATGGACCAATACCTTATTTCAGGTCTGCCTGGCCTGTTCCTCTTTACAGTCAGTGACTGCATATGAGATATGACAAATTTTGAATTCTTCCAGCAATTTCAAATTCTGTAATACTTATTTCAGATGGTAATCTCTATTTGGCTTCCAGAGCCTCTGTGCCTTTGTGCTGTCTCTGAAACCTTCACATCAAGTTAAAACAAGTAGGCAAGGTCAGGAGAAAGCCCCACTGTCGCTGGGGTCTATATATTCTATTCTACCACCTGGTAGATCCTCTAAAGGGATGGAAGCACTTTTGGAGACAGACAGCTGGCCAAACCAAGAGAGCCTGCTGCATCAGATGAGCTGGCAACTCACACATCGATCACCAGAGCTGGGGCTGCAAAGGGCTGGTCAAGAAACTGCACGATAGACCTGACAAGAAGATTAGAAAAGGCAATCTCTTGCGAGTCACTTCCCACCATACTTTTCTAGAGTAGGACAGTGGATTCTATATAGAGGCTTCTGGTGTAGGGGAAGTGAAGGAATAGGGGAACTGAAGGGATACGGTTTAGCGGGTGGACTTGGCAGGGTTGGGTTTATGGTTAGACTCGATGATCTTAAAGGTCTTTTCCAATCTAAATGATTCTATGATCAGTAAATTTAAATTGACTCCACAGGGGCTAGGCCTCAGGCTCATGCCACTTTCTGAACGATCTGTCACTTCTCCTGAGATGTCTGAATGAAGTGTGAGGTTTAGATTTTGCAAAATCTGTATATTTTTGCTTAGTTATATTACACTCCTGTGGAAGCAAGCTGTGACTCACAGGTGACTTGTAAACTAGAAGGACTCTTCTCTGAGAAGAGTCAGGAAAAGAAAAAACAACTGAGCATTGAAGAGAAAGAAATGAAGGCAAATTTCTACTCTGCAGGGTGCACCAGCACCGTAACACACAGTCCCAGGGGAGAAAGCTGCTTTTTTACCTCTGTCAACCTTTACAGAAAGAAGTCGTCTCCTGTATTCAAGGCCATCATTTTGATGGACCCTGCTCTATAAAACTCTTAGTGGTTTGGGGGCTGGACGTTACAGGAGGCCCCCTTTTCACCTGAAATCAGTCCATGTTAAAAAAATGCTATGGTGGTGTTACCTCCATGCTTTGTGAAAATATAAACTTCAAACTGACATGCACAGCAATGTGGCTGGAGGGAATGGACAGATGGTCAAACGGACAATGGCCAAAATTAAGTAAATTTTACCTTCTTTTTCCCCCCTCTCGTATTTTTTCCTTCCTTTTTGTTCACCAATATGAAACACTTATTCTATTCTTTATCTAAAATTATTTTGTTCACGAGCAAAACAAAAAATATGCATGTTACAGGACACAATTTCAATATACATTTCTGAAACTCCCCTGCCTCCCCCTCCTTATTCCTAAACACTGTAAACATACCCTGGTATATTTATATACACGACAGCAACCTGAGATTGGTGCTTAAAAATAAACCAAATAGGAATTACAGTATATGTGTATATGTGTGTGTGTGCACAACAGACATCCTAATCTATAGTAGGGACTGAAGAGATGACATTAGGGGAATACTGGCCATTATATTTGTTTGGTTTTAATCCAAATTGTTACAGCATGAGGTGCAGAGCGTTATGCAAAGTTTAATTTAGGTTCTATTTTTTTTAAATAAATGCAACAGTACTTATAACTGAAGCAACTGGACACAGTCCCAGCGTGACATTCTAGATGAAATGGCCACCGCTCTTTTCTGAGGGTAGGCACACATCTAGCTATCCACATTTCACGCACATCCAGGCGGATCCCAAAAGCATCACCCACCTAGTGACATTTGCCATCCTGCTCTCAGGAGGGTTGACTGTGGAGTCAACCCTGGTTTCTGTTCCACTGAAGTCTGTGACTAAATTGCAACAGATTTGCAGATGGACAGGAGCAGCATGCGTCCCCTGGGCCTTTGAAAAGCAGATGGCATTAAGGTATCATCCCGAGGGCAACGGGTATCTACAGCAGACATAGGGGAAATGCGCACATATGCATAAAGAGAGAGGCAAGAGCAAGTACAAATGTCAACGGCTTTCTAGTTTGTTATCAGCATGCTGGTGGATCTCTTGTCTCCTGTTATCTCTTAAATTCTGTTCTGTGACAAAAGAAAGATTCCTGGTTTCCTGCTGCATTTTCCCTTACACACTGAAGAACACAGAACTTCTAGTGGCTTTATACAGTTCTTTTTGGCTTCCCTATTCAGGCACCTGCATCAAATTAATTAAGAAAGAATGTAATGGTTTCTTTGAGGCAACGTTGTACAAAACTAAGCACCAAGCTCTACTGCAAAAGGAAAACTGCTACACCATTCACAGAAAAAGTCTACATTTGCTTTCAGGAGGTAGGAAGAGCAGAGACTGTAGGAGATGGCATAGGGCAAACTAGGTAGAATAAAGGCACCAAGTTTATTTTGCTTCCAAACCCAAACATCAAGTGATTTCTAGTCATAAAGGAGAGAGGAACAAAATGGGCAACACCTGGAGTTTTTGTGGATTTTAAAACAGCATGAGTCAAATATTTAAAAATCAGCATTTCAGCTGCTGAAAAGTTTCCTACATGGCAGTAGGGGCTAGGAAATTTGGCCATTCGTAAGCTCAGCAGAAAAAGCAAGCTCCTGGTGCACAGAAGGCCTGAGGAGATGAAATATCACAGCCCATGGTTCAGAGGAAGGGTCCAGGTCCCACACGTGCTGTTGCAATAAACTATTAATTATGTACGAATACAGCATCCACTGTATTGCATGCATTTTGAAATACAACAGTTCCCCAAAGGAAGTGTTACCTATTTGTTTTTATATCCCTCAAAGACCAATGTCTCCTTGGCACCCAGAAAGGAATATATAATCCCAGAGGCTGCTTCTCTGAGTAAATTTCCTTCCTGACCCCTCAAGAGGGCTCCTGCTCAGGGCCATCACAGCCAAGGAGTATTTCTGGTCCCACCAAATGCACTTACTGGGTGGCCTGGAAGTAGAGAAGGATGGAAAAGGCCAAATGTGCAGGTCCATCTATTTTTCAATATCAAAAAACGACCCTACGACAACTTCAGCAGGGTATCTGCAAATAAAAAAAGAAACCATCTGCATGGCAATGGCAATAGAGAAATTGGATTGTAACAGAGAAGCCCATGATTAGAAGATATGAGTTTTCAGTAAATTATTCAATATAGGAGTAAGCAAATCACACTTTATTGGCAGGTGACTGTTCAATTAACCTTTACAAATAGCTGCATTTAATAATTTGTTTTGCTTATATAAATGTTAACATAAGACCGATTAATACATTGCCTGAATTAGAGGGCTAAATTGCTTCAATTTAAAGTAAGTATTTGGTAAATCACTGGTGCAGCAATACATGCAGTTTTTAAATGCCCCAAAGTCAGACCAAAAGCCAGATTAAAAATTTACCGACAGAAAGATTGCCTGTGAATTTCAAATTGTTAGTTAATATTAATGATTTCAGTGACTAAATAAAAGAAATTACACCAGAAGTTTTATGCCTACTTGTTTAACCTATCTCAGATAGTATTTACATTTATATCTATCTTCCATTTAATACTGAACCACCTAAGTAATTTCAGGAGCAGTTAAATGCCTAAAAAGGCAATGGTAACTTCTAGTGGTGGTGTTAAATCCTTCTCAAAATTATTCAGACGTACTTTCATTTCCACTGTGTAAGGCAACAGAACTCGTGTCCACAGTGAAACTTTTTTCAAGGAAATATGAACTGGAGTAAACCTGTTGTGCATTCACAATCAACAAAACCTCATTTGGAAGCTAGGAAAAAAAATGAGGCTTACAACCCCCTTTCTCAGGGCAGGTAGTAGTTGGAAACCTCCCAAACATGGCTGTATTAGCAGCACAGCCAGCTCAATTTTTTATATGCAGAATTATTTATGGTCTAAACAAGAAAACTTCAAGGGGCTTTTAGGGAAAGCTGCCCATGCCGATAACCACACACCAAATTATCTCTAGATGAAGACACAGTCTTGTGCATTGTATAGGAAGACCAAGTACTCCAATACAACCCTAATAAAGGTAAAAATAAGCTAATACAGAAAGAGCGTGCTTAGAATTGTGTTTCCCCAGTACGGTAAAAATAGGCTTTGAGCACCAATTCACAAAACTCACTAATCAGCGGCAGCTCCTCCATCACAATGATCTTAGCTGTATTCAGATGACCTTGAACCGAAGCTTCCATTTTTTGTATCATTTTGTCAAGCCAGTCTCATCTCTCGTGCAGAAATCCTGGAAACAAACCACTCTGCCATTCTAATGAGCGCAGCTATGCTTAACGAAGAATAATGAAAGCTATGTGCTGGGAAAGGTAAACAAATGATGCATCACTTTCTCTCCCAGGTCCCGTCTTTGATTACTCCATTCACAACGTTGTCATTATTATTTGTCAAAAAGTACCAAAACCATTAGGTTATCAAGGAATTAAATAGTTTTAAAATGCCGAATTATTTTTTTGGTTGATTAACTGTTGACTCCAGCCTGCAAGAGCCAGGTCTTCTCCTGTGCACAGGCAAGAGATTCGAGGTAAGCTTTGCAGAAAGCACAGCACGTTGGTCAAAGCGGGCAATTTCACTTAAAGTACAGCCCAGAACACGCCTCCTCCCTACGTGCCTGCAAACTCCAGAACTTCGCTCGCTTTACAGCGAAAAGGCAGCTTGAACCTAGCAGTAAGTATCTAAACCCACTCAAGTGCAGCTAAATATTTTTACTGAATGATCACCACTGTCTAAGACGGCGAGAGAATTGTTTGCCATGTAAGCCAGTCCTACGGGATAAGAAAGCCCATGGCTAATTAGAGGGTTAAAGATGGGAAACTCCTCAGGTTTCCCTAAGCATATTACGGCCTGGCTACAGACATCCGTTACTATAACGCGACCCTCTTTGTCAAAGGCCACAGCCGTAGTATATATTTTGGAGGGGAAAACGAGGTTGAGCCCAAAGCTATCCATCTGGCCGACAAGATCCATGCCTGCACTGAATATCTTCACTCGGGTCCTGACGCTGTTGGGTCCTTGAGCTTTCAGGTGCTCGATTACCACGATGGCACCCGAGGTCTGGGAGACTGCAACCCCTCTCGGGCTGACGAGCTGAGACCGGATCATCTGACACTTCTTTAATTTCCCCTTCTGGAAGTCAGCCGCCAAGCGGTAGAGAGCCCCTGCCTCCGAGTCGGTCAGGATGACTTCGCTCTCAGGGGTGGCATCCAAGCCCCACGGCAAACAGAAACCTTCCCGGACAGCCAGGACCCCCCTTCCCTCAAAATCAAAGGCCTTCACAGAGCGGTCCCCGCCATCGGTGACCACCACGTGCCCATCCGAGGTGACCGTCACGTCAAGCGGGTACTTGATGTCGTTGCCCGCGTCCCCCCGCTCCCCGAACTGCTGCAGGCAGGATCCGCTGGGCCCGAAGACGTGGATCCTCTTCT
>VXBO01006684.1:125286-162746 GCA_013400135.1 Rhinoptilus africanus
CCAGCCCCCGCCCCCGGGCCGCCCTCCACGGGACGGGTCACCGGAGCCGAAAACAGCGGCCGGGGGGCGGCCGCCATAGAGGCGTGGGAGCTGGTTGCGGGTCCAGGGCTCTAAAGGGCCCCACGGCTTTTACTCGCCTTCGGGGCTTGGTGAATTATAACGCGCTACTTTGCAGTCCTGCCTTCCCAGCCTTTTTTTAAAAAAATAAGCTGCGGAGGGGAGAGGGACGGGGCAAGAACGGGGTTTGAGAGCCCCAAATTTTGTAATTTAAAACAACTGCAGTAGTATCGTAGAATCACAGAACGGTTTGGGTTAGAAGGGACCTTAAAGATCACCTCGTTCCAACCCCCTGCCCTGGGCAGGGACACCTCCCACTAGACCAGGCTGCTCAAAGCCCCATCCAGCCTGGCCTTGGACACTTCCAGGGATGGGGCATCCACAGCTTCCCTGGGCAACCTGTTCCAGTGTCTCACCACCCTCACAGTAAAGAATTTATTCCTGATATCTAAATCTCTGCTCTACCAGTTTGAAGCCATTACCCCTTGTCCTATTGCTCCACTCCCTGATAGAGCCCCTCCCCGTCTTTCCTGTAGGCCCCTGTTAGGAACAGGAAGGCCGCTATAAGGTCTCNATTAGGTCCCCCCTCAGACGCCTCTTTTCCAGGCTAAAGAGACCTAATTCCCTTAGTCTATCTTCATAGGAGAGGTGTTCCAGTCCCCTAATCATCTTAGTAGCCCTATGCTGCACCCTCTCCAGCAATTCCTTGTCCCTCTTGAGCTGGGGAGCCCAGAACTGGACACAGTACTCCAGGGGGGACCTCACCAAGGCAGAGTAGAGGGGGAGGATGACCTCCCTCCACCTGCTGGCCACACTCTTCTGGATGCACCACTGGCCTTCATCTTCATCAACTTCATGGCCCTCCTCTAGTATCCATACAGGAGTGAGAGAAGACCCACAAAGGAAGGTTTGCGTTGGGATGAACACGCAGCAGCTCCTCAGGCTTTCTCTGACCCCTCGCACCCTACCAGCCTGGTGCTGGTTTGCTGCTCATAGCTGCGCTCTTGCAGGGGGGAGCAGCGTGCTCGTGAGCAACCACAGGGACATCTTCTCCCCCTGCTCTCTCCTTTACTGTCACCTGGTTCACTTCCCTCCTCTTTTGTCCTCGACGACGGTTTCCCCTTGGTGGCTGCTGCCAAGCGTTTTTGCCCGCTCACTGCCAGCTCGTCTCTCGCCTCATGATCGCAACTAACGGAGATGGAGAGAAGCAACTTGTGCCAGCTTCCCGCCTCTCTCGCCCAGCTGCCGGGGCTGGTGCAAGGCCAGCATCGAAGGAAACAGTATTTGAAGAGCAGCTGCCCTTGCTCCCAGGGCTGCCAGCCGCCCAGGCCCACCTGCGGAGCACTAGGCAGACAGCATCCACCGGCAATGGCCCAAAAGGAGCAGCAACATTTCTTTTTTTCTAGCTGTGATGATTTGAATTGATATGGAAGAAAAAGGTATACTTTAAAAATCCTTGTTTGTGCATGGAGTTTAAGAAAAGCTCCGCACAACTCGAGACAGTGAAGGCAGTTATGTAGGAGAGCTGACGTGGTAAGCAAAATGGAGAAAAACGTTACACAGGCATTTTTCTATATGCTGAAGCCCGTTTTAAGAGTGTCCCAAGCACGTCTAATTTTACAGGGTGAGATAAAAAAAATAAAAGCAAGATGGGAGGTAAATTATTTTAATTCATTTTAATCAAGCTACAAACTTTAGTATATACAGCACTTCCAGAAAATAATCTAGTCCCCATTGTCTCTGTTTGTCTGAGAACTCATTGAGTTTTTCAAGACACTTAATTTCACAGCGGTTGCCTGAAAAGGAGGAAAGAGTAACAAATGACTGAATGATTAGTCACTGAAAAATGCAAACTGTCAGGAAAAAAAAAAGTCTTATCCTCAGAAATCTTCACAGTCCCTAATGCACTAAAACCAATGCACTGGAGAAAACTTATCCGCCTCTTTTGCATTGGGATGCAACTGTCCGTGGCAATGACTCGCTACAGACAGGTGCTGCAGGGGTCTCAGACAGTTGTAAAGTTAAAAGAAGTGCAATTATCAAAGCATATCGGGAGGAACTTTTAAAATTAAATTCCCACCGTAATTCTGAGTTCTGTTGTTTTTAATGGATTTGAGTTGTACATTTAGCATTTTCTTCACATGGTACATTAATTTCCTTCTTTGGTGACAAAAGTACAGCAAAAACTGTAGAACTGGTATGCAAAGGCCGTGTATTAAAACCAGGGTAGCTGGTGATGAGGTGCAGAGAAAGACAAAATGGTGAAACGGGACTAAGACTGCAGCTGCAAGATCGCTGAGGGCAGTATGAACCCTGGGAGAAGGAAAAGATGCCAAGGGGAGGAAAGAGACATCATCTGTCCCTTGGGTTTTCTTCATATCTTTCAAGAGCTGAGAATTTTCCTTGACAGCAAAATTCCTGTGGCTAAATGGTATTTATTTCTCCTGTGATTTTTCCATGACTCCGCCTCTTAGGTAAGAAGCAAATGATTCTCTATTGCTTGTCACAGGGAGAGGTAGAAGCATACAAACACATTTATGTGTTTTAGAAAAAATTCCTAAGGGTTAGCTGAAGTTATTACTTACCAAACAAACTTTTAATTTCAGATTCGGGAACGTAAAATGGTGGGCCTGAAAGAAAATGGGTGAAGCTAATCAGAGAGAAGACAAACGTAGACACTGCAGCAGAAGAGCCAGACCCATCTCCCACAGCACCTGGCCCACGATCCGGCCCTGGTGCATAGCACCATCTGCAGGAACCAGAGAACGTCATGTCCAAGAACACTTTGGTGGGCCACCAGACAGCTTCAGGTGTTGCCGCTGCATCATCTCCAGGGTGCAGCCAAGGTAGCCGCATTGTCAGATACGGTGAACGTGACATGGGTACAACCACTCTCAGTGCACTGTGTGAATCCAGCCAACAATCTCTTTATACTACAATGGCATAATTAAAGCTAAAAGCTGAGTAATGTGAGAGGGAGAGCAATGAATCAAAATACTGTTGTTTATCATAACAAGACCTGTTCTTCCGGGATAATTATGCTGAAGAGCCCCAAATCAGCAAGAAGTCTCTTTCTTTTGAGAGTTAATGATTAACATTTTTTTTTTTCAAAAATACCTCAGCCTTCGGTACGTAATAAATGTATAAAAGGCAAGAAGACTTTATGATTTTAGAGAATTGCACCTCTTCCAAGCATATCAGATCATCATAGTGGCTGGGAGAGAGGCACATGATGGGCAACGTGTTAGGTTGCAAGTATTGGTTAAACAGAGCAAAGCTAATGTTCTTGGGAATGCTGCAAGCTCCCTAGGCCAGGCAGGACGTTACTCTGAACATTCACTCTTCCAGCTTCATTGTCATAGCCACACTTCCGGGTTCATTTCTTTGCTCAGACATATCATGTCTGTCCTCCGCTTACCCTTAGCATGTCTGAATGCTAGACAGAAAGCAAATTTAGTCTCAAGCTGGGTCGACATCTAACATTTTTAACACACAGTTGTATTGGTGTGATCAGCTGACAAAGCTATGCTGTTAAAAAACCTGGGGAAGACACTAATATATCTACCACATCTATATACAATTTGTATTAAAGCATGCAAAAATCAAAACATGAACAGTGCAAAGTTCTCACCTTTATGTTTGTTTGGATCATATGAAACCGTAACAAGGAGATAGGAAGAATTTTTCTCCATGAGGGTGATCATCAAACTGACATAGCTAAAAGAAGAAAGTTTACTTTATTATTTCGGAACTGTACAGACATTCAAGCACAGCATTTGAAATATTCACCAGAAGAGGTAATGTATTTCTACGCAGACACAACTTGAACTGCATAGAAACTAAGCAAAGCTCAGTCTGAATTTCATGAGCATGAAATTCATGCGACACATAAAACACCTCAAATAAAGGTGACTCTTTGCTCCTCATAAGCTAGCATTTATCTTTTTTTGCATGTTCATCTCAAAACTAACAGACAAAACATAGTATTCATTTACCACAATCCAGACTACTATACGCAATACAGTACTGATCTTTTAAAATTATTTTGCATTCCTGATTATGTATCCAGTTAAAAAATCCTGGGTTAGGGTCAAGCTACATTTGGGTTGGCTATAGGCAAGAACGAAAAATGGGAATAAAGGGAAGTGAGGGCAAAAAGAACAGAGAGGAAAAGCAGATGGGGTGAAAAGGAAATAATAAGATTCAGATGAGACTTGCAGCTCTGCTTCTGCTGGGTTGCAACAAACCACATAGTTTCCCACCAAGAGGCAGGGTGGCTTCCTGAAGGAAGCTCACGAATCTAGAGTACAGCAGTCTGCAAGTGCAGCTGATGCTTGTGGTAGAGAAGAACTTGTGTGGGTTACTTCTTTAAATGAAAGAGGACTCATCAACAAGCGGCAGGAGGAAAAACATGTCACTGCATACATTAAAGACAATAACAAAGAAAATTTACTAACCGTTGTCTGTCGCATGGATTCACAGCTACCAGAGCTCCTCTGTCCCAAACCCCATCAAACTTGCCAATTATTGAGCTACAGGGAGATGAGGAAAAGGCTTAAAAACACTAAAAAGGCACCTTCGTCTTTATTCATATACCTCTGTGAAGTCACAAGGATTCTCCAGCTAGCTGCGCAGATTCTCCACTACCTTTTCGTTATGGTCCAGAATTTTCATGATCCAAACCAATATGATCTGGAACCAAAGAAACCCCGCGGGTACATGGTCCTGCTGCGATAGCAAAGACGTGCTGGAATTGTTCAGCATTTCCCCGTCGTCAGGGTGTGCTGAGACAGGGTGGGGAGGAAGGAAAGTAGCTTAAACACATTTAGGCTACAAATCTGTGTTTTTGGCAATCATACCCCGCCGTGACCCTTGAGGCTGCACTAACATGCACTCAGCACAGCAATAGTTCTTGGCTACCTTCTCAAACCCATGCATGATTCCAAACGCAAGTTAAGGAAGGTGCCTCGTTGCTTTACTATCGCTGAACTCAGCATGCTCAGTCATTTCAGACACCTCAGTTCCCAGCTACGTGCCCAGGACAGTTAGCGTCAGCTTGCAATTTGTTTAATGTTAGAAAAGCCAAGCTGCACTGCTGCTTGCCTCAGTCCACCACTGCCACAGATATTCTTTTTGCTCCTGGATATGCTGGCACATGACTTCAATGGCCACCCAAAACCTGCAAATGGCCAAGACTATTGGGAAGTGCCTTTATTGATGGATGGTAAGAGCAGCCAGGGTGAAACTAGGTATGAGGATATTTGGGAGGAAGAAGGAAGAGCCTTGTTTCTGGTAATTATTAAACCAGGAGTTTGGAGAGTAAGGTAGTAATAATGTAAATTGCATAATTTTATTGAAAGTCGGCAATAAGTTTACTTAGGGAGAAAAATATGGTATGGAATTGTGCAATACTTTTCTGCCTACTAGGAGGGTGTCAGAGTCCAACTGCATCACCTCTTTCTTCACTTCTCTACTGGTTTTGGCTGGGATGGATTTACATTTCCTCATGGTAGCTTGTATGGGTCTGTGTGTTGGATTTGTGCCGAAAACAGCACTGATAACACACTGATGGTTCAGTTACTGCTGAGCAGTGCTTGCACAGAATCAACACCCTTTCTGCTCCTCACACCACTCCACCAGCCAGTTGGCTGAGGGTGCACAAAAAGTCGGGAGGGGGCACAGCTGGGACAGCTGACCCCAACTGACCAGAGGGATATTCCAGACCATATGACGTCATGCTCAGCAATGGGGGGAGGTTGGCAAGGGGGCCACTGCTTGGGACTGGCTGGGCATCAGTCGACTGGTGGTGTGAAACTGTTTTCATTTCATCACTTGTCATTCTTGGGTTTTATTTTCCTCACTCTTCGGTGTGATGGGGTTTTTTTTCCCTTACAATTTTTTTTTAAACTTCTTTTTAATTATTAAACTGTTTTTACCTCAACCCACAAATTTCTTTCTCACTTTTATCCTTCTGATTGACCCCACCATCCCACGAGGGGGTGGGGAATGGGTAAGCAGCTGTGTGGTGCTTAGTTGCCCGCTGGGGTTAAACCACAACTTCTTCTCCTGGCATTGTTATATCTCTTTCATCTAACCTAGAAGATGATCCTGTATTTCTCACTCTATAGTGATGAGACATGATAACACGTTTAAATCCTGACTTCTTTTAAAATTTGCCAAGAGTATCTAATTTAAATAACCAGCCTCCCTAATGAAAGGAGATTTTTAAAGAGACAGTTAAACGTGCAATGGGCATGAGGGGGACAAAGCAAAGTCTAGTGGGGCAGGTGACAAACTCAATCTTCTGAGACTCGGATGCTGTTCTCCTCTTTGCATAGCTGAGTCTGCTGTGTGACCTTAGGCAAGTTCCTGAAGTTTTTTGTATTTGTCTTTTCTTCCCAACTTTATTCTGATCTAACTGGAATGGTGGCCATGGCTCCATACAGGCATTTAATGAAATTTACTCCCCACCGATTTCAACAGGGTCTACAGACAACGCAGGCTGCAGACGGTCTCATGCTGCGGCCTTCCTCCAGTCCTGGTCTCCCGGGTGTCCAGATCTCAGGACCTGCTGAGTATGTGGGTGCTCCCTGCCCGTCTGCACATCCAGTTTCCTTCTCAGGAGAACCAAACGACGAGGAAAAAAGTCAAAAAAGGTACACGGCAGTCTTTCATCCTGATGTGGAGTCAGGATGAAGCTAAGGTGTTAGGACATACTTGTCTTGGGTGTACCTCTCACTATGCCGATACTTTTTAGCTCTACATTATCTCCTGTTATGTGTTTATATGGTATGTAGCGTGAGAGATCACAGTCTGGGTACTACCACAACAAAAATAAACATGTAAAGCAGAAATTCACATATCTGCAGAAAACCCACCAGATTTAAGCAGTAAAGTGGTGAATTTCTATCTTAGCATAAGTTTAGTAGCTTCAGTTAATGCAATTTAAAAATTTTTGTTAAAGTCTTGCAGCCACAGTTGTATTAGGAGTTACATTTTACAAATGTCCCAGAGTTTCCACAAAGAGCAGTAATTCCTGTTACTCTTTAACTAGCCAGAGTCTTTGAAAAGTCTCATTCTGACAAAGGTCAGGAGCACAGCTGAGTTCTCTGCTAATGAATGCGAGGCTAACGGAGATCAAAAGGATTTGTTTGCAGGCCAGCCTCAGCAAGAGAGAAATAAGTTTAATTTCCATAATTACCGGATAATTAACCAAATTGTCCGTACACAGAAACTAGAAGAGTGTGTGCATTCTTCCAGTCACAGGTAGCTGCTGACTGCTATCGGGAAGGCAGCTCACACTTTCACCATAACCGCACCCAGTACAGAACCACGCACCCAGAACGTGTATCTGCCAATTTATTTTCTGGATGACAAACTATGTATCGGTCCCAGTAATGTGCATGGAAAATATCACTGATTACTTATTCCATAGTATTATTCCATCATGTTATGATGGAAGTTACCGATTTTACCATGCTACTTGCCACAAAACTTAGAACTGAAATTTTTCAAAAATTGCTGACAAGAAGTTTAGGCAATCCTTGGGCAACTTGTCAACTCACAGCAACAATTTATAGGGATCTACACAGCAAGTAGCTACATTGCAAGGGCAAGGCAGGGAAGAAAACCAGGCAGCATCTACAAAGTCATGCTCATCTGATCCAAGGCACTCACTTTGCAGGGCTCGTTACATATACATCATGCAAACCAACTGGAGTCAGCTGCACCAGCAGAAGTCTTAGCAATGGTCTACTGTCTAAAAGATTTTGGAGTTCAGTAATGAATATTCTTTTTTCCAGTTTATGCAGATTAAAAAAAAAAAAAGATCATATAGTAAGCATCATATTCTGGTGTCCAAAACTACCTAGTATGCCTGTAAATGCAGTAGCTCTGAAAAGCTAAAGATTAAGACTTGACCACCTTCTTGAACAGCTTCATGAACAGCCATGAAGCAAAACCTCACTCGTGACAGCTGTTTGTAAGAAAAGCAAACACACGAAACTTCACCAAAATCTTACAATCTAGGGAAAGTCGGGTCTGAGTAAGAACTGCAAGAGGTGGGAACTACAGTGCAGGACTCTGGGCACCTTCAGCTTCCTACAAGATACGTTACCGAACCAGAAATAACACTGCTTTCTTGCATGCTCTCCAATCTCCAGCTACCCCAGCACCAGTCTAGGTCTAAGAACATTTTAGGATAGACTTAAATATGCCTGTTGTCAACACCATTTCTGGGGACAAATAAATAAGCCAGAAGCATTACTGCCCAAGGCAGAATCTTCTATACTAGAGGCTGGAGAGAGTCATAAGTCCTCCTGCAGTCCCTGCACAACTGGGTAATTTTCAAAATTCCTCCACCAGCTGACACTTGAGCAGAAGGTCAGGTGCAAAGCCACCACAAAATCTGAGAAGCAACACTTCAGGCCACAAAGCACAATGAGTTAAGACATTTCTCATGAGTCAGTAGTGCAGATTGTATTGAAATATTCTGCATTTTCTGTTGTGTCTTTTAACTAAGAAATAAGGACGTTTCAGCATTAAAAATCCTTCAGAAGACATTAGTAAGTCGAGCCATGTTTGCCAAGACACTTGGAGTCAGTGTTTGACAACATATTATGCGGTCACGTAAACTGGAGTGATGCAATGTACTTTAAGCCCATTGAGAAAAGTACGTTAAGTAAAGCACAGGACACATATAATCAATAGGTACAGCTTATGTATATAGTAATGAATAGTTTGGGGAAATAAAATATATTTAGTACTTAGTTAAAGGAAAAGCTGTCTAAGAAGACATCTCTGGTGTATTCTCTTTACTTTTACTAAGCTGCTCTTTGTAGGGGATTGTGCTAGGGTTTTTGCTTTGCAGAATCCATCAACAATATTAAACATAATTTGTTTTTACTGTAAAAGCAAACACAGTTTTCTATAATCGTAGGACAGCTTAGAACAAGAATCCCATTTAAAGATACTTAGTTGGCATCTTTACTAGTCAACAACAGAGTTAATTTTTGTTAAAGATTGGCTATTCACATAGAATCATACAAATTAACAAGAGTTTTCTTGAAAAGACCTGCTTCAAATATTTATGGCCAATTAAAATAAATTCTTATGGCAGTATTAACACATCTTTGACTACAGAAAATTATAGAACATTGTGTATTCCTACCTGGACAAATCATAAATACTGCAGCAGTACAGAGAAATGTTCCCAGAAGTACTCTAAAATAAAAAGCAAAGGAAACAATACTTATCAGCAAACGATCTTTAAATATACACTTATGAATGTATATTTATACTTTATACCTTAAAATATACACATATATTATTTTTAAATATACACTTAGGTGTAATGGGGAAAAACTGTGAGAAACTTTTCACTTTTTCTGTATTGAGGTACCTCTCCTGATCACCTTGAGAGGTTCTCATCTATCAAGGCATGCAACCGTCCAATTTTAAAATACATTTACTTTACATTCAGGTGCTTCGATGTCATAAGAAAAGAAGGCCAAAGTAATGAGCTCAAAAGAAGAACTTCTCAGTGCAAAATTACAACTCAGAGCTTCCTTTCAGACCTCTTCAGGAGAGGCAAATGATTACCAGTAAGACAGGGGCATAAAAGCAGAATGACTTGTTTGCTCACTTATGCCTGCACTGCATGATTAATCACACCAGATCGTTTGACAACGCAGGAAACATACCCGCAGCTTTTTTGCTCCTGAAATCTCTGGGACCGGCTCCTCACAATAAGGCAGACTGTGTTCTGCAAAAAAATCCTTCAGCGCTTGCTCGCTGATTTCCACACCGACAACGCTGTGTCCCACGTCTGCCAGCCTGTACACGGCAGAGAAAGGTACCAAGTTTACGGGAGGCCCAAAGGCTGGGCCATTACCAAACGTGTTATCTCCCATGCAGCATTGCTTCATTAGAGAAACTCTGGTTTTAGGACGTACTGGTATGTCTAATCCTGACTTTCTGGACCATTCATCTTTTATTGAACACCTCCCCCTTCGTGATCTGAGCCTAAATTAGCACCACTAAGCATACAGTTGACGAGGACTTACAGGCTTTATTTAGATTCAATGAATTACTCATTTATTTCTATGAACTCGATGAAAACAAAGGTGAGTACACAGAGAAACTGTCCGTTTTTGGTTGACAGAAATACGTTCTGCTCTGAACTGCAGTGGCTGAGGCCGCTGAGGTCCACCCAGCTGGCTCTGTGGTAACCTCCCGGCTGCTGCAGCTCAGCGCCACAGCAACTCGCGTCAGAGCCTGCAGTCGGACCAGTGGGTAGTTACCGTGATAAAACCTGATAACTGGAACTAACCTAATTCCTCATGGATGCAGTTCAGTCAGGGGTTTTTTTGGCTTGCGTCCCCTCCCTCCAAGAAAAAAAACCACTGGCTTATGCAGCCCCTAATTATGAATATAACCGACCCAAAAAAGTAAAAGTAAAATAATAAATGTAAAAAAGAGGAAGTTATATTTAGCCCAGATCATTTAAGTTCCCAGTGTGACATGCCACATGGCCCCTTGAAAATGTGCTCTGGCACAACCGGCCTCATTGCAGGCAATGTAAGCTGGCACTGCCACCAGAAGAAGCAGCAGCAAGGGCAGAGCTTCAGTCACCGTGTCTGTCACAAATTCAGTATTCCCCAACCCAAACTTAGGACAATCAGGAGGACTTTCAGGTTAGTCCTTATCCATACCATTTATGCTACTATACAAAACACCAGCAAACAAAACCAAACTTCCTCCTCCCTTCGGCCTCCAGTGACGCTGCTTTCCTACCACCGGAGATGCGGCACACTTCCATTGGCTAATGTAAGGTTGGGAATTCCCCCTCTCCTTCCCTCCCTCCCCACATCAAATGAGATTTTTGCTCTTATAATCTGTGCTTTACCATTTCATCTCTACTGCTTTACCACAAAGTGGGAAAAATATCCTCAGTCCGCTCCTGCCATTTAAAAGAACATCCAGATACTTCTGTAGGAGCCTGCAGAAAAACAGACATGTTTTACTTCACACTGCGAGTATTCGCGCTGACACACTGAAAGCCAAGTGCTACATACTATGACAGGTTAACACACAAATTCCATGATGGAACACAGGTTCTTAGTTCAACCTGCTTCATACCATTAGAAATAAAAACATAAAATACAACCATTAACTTTCCATTTACTTAGAAAGAAAGTACATTTACTTTCTGTTAGAAAGTAACACATTTCTCTTTGTTCTGTTTTCTGTTCAGCTTTTCAAGTAAACAAACCAACTAACCTACATCTGAGAGGGCCACAACAGAAAAACAGAATAATTATTAAACTTCTGTATCAATCAAATCACTTAGTAACTTTTCTTGGTTGCAAGACTATATAATCAGGTTTTCTCTCTCAGGCCTCTGTCTTTCAGTGCGCAATAATCACTTCCATGCCCTATGCATATTGTTTTAGGCCCAGTTTCATAACTTATGAACAGCAGCGCAGAGCTTCTGCATTAAAAAACCTAAGATTCTTAGTCAAGTTATCCAAGCTTTATGGTTTAAAAATTGATTTAAGAGTCGGAGTTCTAAATTCAATGCAATCCTTTCTTTTCTCTGCCCTTTTTTGACAAATGCAGGCCACAAAAATATTTATTTTATTTTCAAGCTGCGTACTCCAATCTTCCTTTTGTAAATTCTCCATTTTCGGTTAAGAGTTTTTTGACTGAGTCAAGTCATTCATCTTACAGCATTTTTTAAAAACGTCTTAGGCAGAGGAGTAAAGTCACGTACGGATGACCTTGGTCCTTGTGAAATCCAATGTTACCCATCTCCCATTTTTGCAGCCATTCCTCCTCAGACATCACTCTGTCTTTTTGTGACCCGACATCAGTTCCTTCCAGGCCCCGGGATGCATTGGCGCAGCCATCCATCCTCCCCAGGGAGCGCCAGGAGCTGTGAAAAACGACAGAAAAATTACCCCCACCCAATGAAGAGTTTGGAACCGGCTCTTACTTCCTAGAACCAAACACAAATTTAGTACAGTTTGAGAGATTATAATTTGGCGAGTATTTAAATGCAGCTGATAGAGGATACTCCTGCTATGGGTGGCTTTGGTTAGACTTTCCTCCCCGGGGCGAAGCCTGCTCAAACGCACCCAGCCCAACGCCAGAGAAGCGCCGGTGCCCCTGGAAGCCACCCAGAGGCTGCCCGGCACCGTCGCCCGGGGCGGGGGACTCGGACGGAGGCCGAGGGGGCAACCGCAGGCCCAAACCCGGGGCCGGTCGGTGAGTAGGTAGATGCCGACGCTTCTCCCTCTCTCTCCTGAAACCCGCGGGCAAACCGCGGGGGCGGGAAGCGGCTGTGGGCGAGGGGGGACGCGGAAGGACCCTGCGGGGCTCAGCACCCCCCATGTCCCCCTTATCGCGCCCCCCCTTCCCCAGCCCGGGAGGCGGCAGCGGCGGCGGGTACCTGCGCGGCGGCGGCGGCGGGTCCCTCGGGGGGCTGCGGGGAACGGGGCGGCGCCTCCCCGCCCTCCCCCTCGCTACGCACCGCCGAGAGCGGAAGCGGCGGCAGGAGGAGGCGGGCTGAGGGTGCACGGCACCGGGGAGGAGGATGAGGATGGCGGCGGCGGCGGTGAGTGACCCCCTTCCCCCGGCTGCAGCGCCCGGCGCGGGGGGTTGCCGGCATCCGTCCTCCCCGGGGCGGCGGGGCAGGTGCCAGCGCTGCCCCCGTCCTCACCTTCCCCCTTCTCCCCCTCTCTCTCTCTCCCGCTGCAGCTCTAGCAGGAGGCGGCGCGGACACGCGTGGATGTGTTNTCCATCGGGCCGCTCTCGTTTCTGCCCTCGCTGTCGGCGCGTGTGCGGTTTCTTCGGGGTTTTCTCTTTTATTATTCCCCCCCCGCAAAGGCAAACTTGCTGTCAGCCGTCCAGGTAACACCCCACAAAGCTTTCCGGTGCAGGCCACGCATTACCCACGCATGAAACGTTACAGAATGTGACAGCGTATTATGCACCTCTCTCTCTCTCTCTCCTTTTAAAGGGCTCATTTTCTCAGCCGATGCGATAATGTTTCTAGGATGCGGAGTCACGTAAAGCTTAGTAAAGTGAGCGATGTTTGCTTGTTCTTTAAAAATTTGTGGGGTTTTTTATTTTTTTTTTTGTGTGGGAGGGTGCTGTTGTTGTTTGTTTTGGGAGGGCAAAAGTGGCACACTACTGGCAGCAATGGCCTTGCTTACAGTTATACGCATAAGCCGATCTCTTCTTCTTTCTCCCCACCTCCCTCTTCCCCCTCCCGTGGCGCTTACAGCGAAAATACCCTTGTGATTCTGCACGGCCAGCCTCCGCCTTTCAAAACGGGAGGCCTCTCTGCACCTTAAATATTTTTACCAACCTTCTCAGCGAGTGATGACTGCTGCCTTTCCTTTTTCCTAACCGGGTGTACGCGAGGGAACGGCTGCCTGTCCCTTCACCTTCTGGGATGCAGGGCCTCACAGCCGCACCGGACTGTGGCCACCTGGGAGTCACCAAAATGAGCCTCCTGGTGCCTCGCTCAGTGCTGAGGGAGTCCGTGGCCTCTGAGTGTAAGGGCAGCAGCACGCAGGAACGATGAGCTCGCCTCAGAAGCTAAGGTGATAGAAAGAGATATTGTTGCGCCACTGATCCAGAAGGAAAGCTCTGGGGAGGGGTGAGGGGGGGAGGAAAAAAAAGCCACCATTTCCTGGGGCGTTGCACAGTAGTTTAGGGAAATCTCATGTAAACGAAACTGGTTGGTTTTCCTTTCTCTGCTCTCCAACCTCGTCCACCCCCATGCAGTGGTAAGCTATGATGGAGTCATGCTTTTTTTTTTTTTAGGCAATAAGAATTGACTTAATTCTTTTTTTTCCTCTCTCTGGTTAAAACTGGGGGGTTGCATACAAAAAAGAGTTATTTTTTGTATTGGCTTATCTGAACTTATTTTTCACTTCTCTGGATATCATCAAGTGACTTCCCTTCCTCTCCCAAATCAATTTCTTTTATCTTGAGAGGAGAATAAAGCACCAATTTATTTGATTTGCATCAGCTTCATTTGAAATTTTGTAAAAATGCCCATTCTCTCCTCCTATTACCTTTACTTTTAGCAGAATCTCTGAACAAAGCTACTGTTGCCGGGTCCATCAGCTTGAAAAAGGAAGATGCAGCCTGGAACAAAAAGAATTGAGAAGTCTCAAATATATTTTAAAAAAAAGTAATAATTACAAACTGATCCCTACTACAACAAGATAACATTCACGATGCAGTGCTGTAGTATAAGGGTTTTATTTCCGCTTCCTTTCTGTGCATGGTGGAGCATATTTAGGTTTAATTCTTCCTCTAGGCTCTATTTATTTGTGTTTTACTCCCTGTGAAAAGAATGCCTTTGATGATACCATTTTAAATAGGCTTTCATATTTCCGTGGCATATTTTCTCACACTCTGTGCTTTCCAGCCTACGTGATAAACTGCGGTCTTTTCCGTGTTCCCACTGATGTAGTCAAAGGCAGCTACAGAGCTCTCTTGTGGCATAAACCTTTTCTTTTCTCCTATAGGATGCTTAACAGCAAAGTTTGGAATATTCCAATCACGTATAATTGCAATGTAACTGCAGTTTAGACTTTAAATTCTGACTTTCATAGGAGGGTGTGCAGGTCTTCGAACTGGTTGTTCTCCTGGTATTAAACACCTCTTCAGTGCGCTGTTTGGAAAAGTCCTTTACAGCACAAACCTCTTGCTACCAATAAATCAGTCGTTAGCAGGACGAGCGTTACTTGGAGCGGTATTTCAATGGCTGCATTATGAGCTGACGTCTATTCACTTTGCCAACCCGAATTCCAGTCCAGGTCTTCACGTAATGCAAATCAGATTATTGAAATCCAGGGTATGCTGATCTGGAACAGCCTGTCAAGATGTACTCAAGGATCTAATCTTAACTCCGAATTTAGTTTAAAATAGTAGTATTGTTCCTTTTCCATAATGCCTCATTCTCGTTTTCTTCCTGAATTAATAGTCAAGCTAAACAGATTCTTACCTAGGTGGTTGTACTGCCCAAATGATTAGATGGCTCTGCAAAGGCAAGCAATTTAATTTTTTTTTTCTTAACTACTGCCTATGTTTTTTTGCAGATCTAATAATACAATGTCAACTGGAAGGGTACGAACGAAAAAAAAGGCATGTTCTTCAGACCAGTCTCCAGATAACCTTCCTCTGAGGAGTTCTGGAAGACAGGTATTTATAATAATTTAAAAGAACACGGGTTCATACTCCGGTATTTTTTATTTTCTGTTGACATTTATAAAGAATGCAGGCTTCCTTGAGAATAAGTGGACTTGTCAAGAGAGAGGGAAAATTGGATAATTCTGCGAATAAGTAGGCAAAGTATCTCATTTGTGAACGATATTCAGAAAAGACAAATGTTCATTATAACCTGTAAATACTCAATGTGTTAAAAATACAACCACAGACTTCTGCACAGACAAAGCTGTCTGCTCATCCAGACGGAGGCCTAAACCAACGCAATACATCATAGTACCTCTGAGGCCCAGAAGAGACATGTGATATACAGCTTTGTATCTGGAGTCCAAAAAAAGCCCCAAGCCTACCCTAGTATTTTATTTGAGGCGCAGATAAGATTGCCACTAATCAATAAGTATGCAAAGAAGAAATTTTCTCCTTTTGAAGGAGAAACAGAATGAACGCATGAGGCTTGACTCATTAGCATGTGATAGAGCTTAAAATATGGTTTGTACTTGAAGCTTTGCTTACAATTTCATCAATGGCATCAGTAAGACTAAGGCAAGATATTTTTAGCTTTAGATGATATTTCCAGTCTTACTGTTTTTTTGCCTTTTTTTTTTGTTGTTGTTGAAAAACTGACCTACTTTGACAGCTGTTTCATGCTGCAGCTATTTCACAATGGATACAAAAATTTTTTCATTAGTACCATTTTAACCATATGATGCTACCCACAAGCTGCAAAACTGTACGAATGCCATTCTGTAGAAGATGCGTTTGTGCCATTTCTGCTCAGATTTCAGCTATTCTTTATTAGGTGAAGAAGAAAGCAGCTGAAGCAGCGGATGATGATGATGAAGCATCGGAGAAGAAATATAGAAAGTGTGAAAAAGCTGGATGCACTGCAACATGTCCCGTTTGCTTTGCCAGTGCAGCTGAAAGGTTTGTTTCTTTTTATTTGCATTTTCCATGGACTTTCCTAAACTTGCAGCTGAAGTTTAGGATCCAAACTATGTTCTAAAAAATCCCTTTGTTTCTAAATGTAGAGGGAGAATCAAAAGTTACTAATATGAGCCTTAAGATGCCAGGAAAGTGTCACAAGTTATTCCCGTTGTGGATAACTTTCTACTGTGCAAGTTGCTAATTCCGATATAGAATATCTTTAGAATACGCTTATTTATGTTATTAATGGTGTCTTCTGGAACACGCCTTGCTTCTGTGAAACTGAGAGCATACTAGTGTAATCTGAGGAAGCTAAACTTGCTTTCAAGATGGAAAATGAAACCGTCATTTACTGCAGAAAGTCTTTACCACTCTTTCGCTGGAATGCTTTGCAGTCTGAGGTGAGATTCTGACCTTGAAATTTTAGGTCTTGGGAGACAGTTGTACTTATTTGAACTCGTTGTTTTTGAGTTGTTCGTGGCTTTCTGTGTGCTTGCACAAGTTCTTTTGCATTCTGATCCTGGAGGTACTGAATGCACGATACTGGCAAGATGTATCTATAATAAGCTACACATTAGAACTCATTATGCAGCAGGCAGATTGTAATTACACAGCTTTCCTCCCTCCCTGGTTAATTGAGATAAACTTTTCTTGTTTTATTTATTTTCCAATGATATGAAATAATTCAGTGCTTCATTCAGTTATCCGTGTGGATTGTTCTTTGGTGGCAGGAGGTCAGTGTATTCTAGATGTTGTCATAGGAAAGCCAAGTGTAAGAGACTTGTAGGGGCAATGAGCACCCCAGAGATCAGCACTGGTGATACTATGTTTTTTATTGAGGAAACAATAGATACTGCCTAGTCATCTTTTGGAATTGTTATTTTACTCTTTTGATTTCCACCCTCCACCCCGCTAAGAACATAGTTTCACCATTATTTATTTGAGATGAGATCATTTCATGGCTAGCTATTTCAGCTAGTAGCTTAAGTCACTGCTTTTTACCTCATGCTTTTTACCTCATGCATTTATCTTATTTCATTGAGTTTAATGAGAGTTTCCCAAGTGAAGAGCGATTGCTCGAATATAATCTTTGCTGGTAGATATTTCTTTCTGCGAGTAATAAAGAATAAATCCCCAGAATGTGTAACTGCTTCCTCAGGGTTTTCTCTCATTGGGTTAAAATTGCAGCCAACTTGGTCACGTGAAAAAAATAGGCAACATCTGTTTTGTATTCAGATTTGCCTTTATAGTTCTGTCAGTTGTTCTGGGGATGGGATGTTGTAATGATTTATGAATCAATTGATCATGCATACAAGAAAAATACTAATTTAAATGATCCCTTCCACCCCTGCACTAATATCAGAACAAAATGGAACAAAGTAAAGGAACTGTAAGTTCCTACGAAGAAGGACTTTGCCTTTGTATACGTTTGCAAAACGCTTAGTGTGTCACCGCACATATTGTAAGAGCAAATGTATTTAACGTTCAGGAAACGTCTGCTTAAAGGGTACTAAAGACAGGCTCAGCTGACCATTGTCAGCAGGAGGTTGCTGGAAGCCAGACCAACTATAAAACTGCACGTTGTGTACATTTTGCCTCCTTTGCATCTGGTGTTGCTTAGTTTGGAAACTGGAAATGTTTGAGACAATTGAAATGATCTTCTTGTTATTTGTATGACTGTAGAGCCTTGTGCGAGTCAGCCTTTATGAATGTTGCATAAAGTCCTGGCTTGTCCTAAATATTTTGTTCGTGGTCTAGAATGTGCTACTGTGAATGGGAAGATTTTTTTCTAAATGTATTGTAAAACTATTTCTATGTCTCCTGCATTACAGATGCGCTAAAAATGGGTATACGTCTAGATGGTATCATCTTTCCTGTGGGGAACACTTCTGCAATGAATGTTTTGACCACTATTACCGAAGGTAAATTTGCCAATTAGAGTTGTGCTTTTTCAGTGCTTATTAAAATGTAACAGACATTACAACTGTTGAAACATCATGTTCAAAGACTTGTCCTCTGTGCTTGCTTTATTCAACGTGAGGCTCAGATATTGGTGCTAAACCTGCACGTGTTGTACGGCCTAATCATCAACTTAAACAGCAGCGTGAACAAAGCTGGTTACTTTAGGCAGGCTGGTTTGTGTGCAGTTATTCTGAAGCTTTTGTATTTTTTTTAAAACAACATCAGAGAATTTTAAAGCACAACACTTTTAAGTAAATGTATTTTCCTTTATAAAGCAAATTTGCTTTACAATGTGAGTTAGGAGATAGTGCCTCTCTGTAACATCAAATCAGTGAGCAGATTTAACTCTTGCGGTTCAGTGACCATGAAAACTGGTCAGGCTCACAGAGTACTTTTGGCTCCTTCCCATTTGAGTGGGAGCCGAGTCCAGCTCTATTAGGACTTTTGGGTGCTTATATCCTCAGCAGTACCTGTGACTCAGTCCAGACCTCAGATACCAGTAAGAGTGCTCATGATCATGAGGACATAAGGGTCAGGATTATTGCTATTTTAAGAACCGTGACTTTCTCTTTTTTAGATAGGAAAAATATGGCCTATATGTAGGCCATACAATATTTCTCTGGCCTTAAATAAAATGTTTAATTTTCGACTAACTGCTATTGCTTGAAATGAACTAGATACTCAATTTTCTAAGTGCTTGCTGGTTTTCTTTTTGCTTTCTTCTCAGCCACAAAGATGGTTATGAGAAATATACTGCCTGGAAAAGGATTTGGACAAGTAATGGTAAAAGTGAGCCCAGTCCAAAAGCCTTCATGGCTGATCAGCAGCTTCCTTATTGGGTAAGATGGAGGGTGATTTATTTATTAGGGTATGTTTCAATGTGATGTTCTGACCTGAATTTCTGACACTGTATGTTCAAGCAGCAGGTCAGCTGAGTTTTCATGGGGGTCTTCCAGTATTAGAAGACTGTAGAAAAGCTCAAAATGGTAATTGTGATCAGCTCCTCCATTGTTGGAGACCTCCTCCACACCCCACAAAGAACAACCTTCTCTTGCTTTTCAGTGGAGTGGCAGCTAAGACGTGTGATGTTCAGGTAGAATAAGACTTGGTGGGGGAAAGGAAGTGTGCCAGCTACAGGAAAGTGTGGAAGACTTCCCAAACAGCTGTTGCGTTTCCCTGGTAAAGAGAGCAGAAGAAGAGAGACTGGAATGGAAGTTTGTTGTTGTTTTTGAAGTGGTGAACAATGTGTTTTTGCAGTAATGCTTGCTTGCAAAACCCACGGAAGACCAGAGTAACTGGGTGTTGAATTAATTTCGGAGTTAGGTTCTGTGGAGAAATTCATTCTCACAGGAGCTGGGCACAAGGTTTCTATATACCAAATGTCTCACTAATGACCTGAGTATTACATGAGAACGAATTTAACAATTGCATTTGACAACTTCCTCACATCTCTCTGCTTTCTAATTGGTTAGTTACGCTTCGTTAATCTTATCTGTAATCAGCAATAAGTAAAAACATGTTTGTTTTATAACCTGTAGGTGCAGTGCACAAAGCCAGACTGTGGTAAATGGCGTCAGCTGACAAAGGAAATCCAGCTGACGCCGCAAATAGCAAAAACCTACAGATGTGGTATGAAACTGAACAATTCCACCAAGGTAACACAGAAGACTTCTGCCCCTATTGAAATGAACAAGTAGATTTTTTGTTTGTTTGTTTGCAGACATTAATTGCTTATTGTTTTGCTGCTTAATGTTTCTAATGCCAAACCAATTGCCTGATGGCCTGAAGAGCTGCACGGTGACAGGTCTACATGCTGTTGAGACTTTTTGTTTCCTCAGTGGAAATGTCAAGAAAGAAGTATCTGGAAAATATTCTTTCTCTGCATAGCCAGTTGTTAAATCCTTCGTTCTGAAACTATGGAAAGATTATCAGCACGTACAAAAAAGACAAACACCAAAATGTTTATTTTGATTTTGTTTGTCCATGCTTCATTATTGAGGAAAGCATCTGAAAAGCTCAATGGGCTTTTATTAATTTATAGCAAGTTTGTCATGGGACTTCACGCCAAAGCTGAAAGCTTTCATGTAAAGATAACTCCTGAAATCCGAAAGAGTCCACAGAATTTATATAGCTAAAAACATAACATGAATATACTGACCATATGAAAATTTCAAGGGTCAGCATTTCCTCTTGAAACGATTTAACAAACGAGAAACATTTTACGGTGTTTCTGGTGTGTTGTGTTTAACTGTGCATTTCTCTCTCTGCTACAGAAGGCTAACACTAATACATTTTTTGTTTGCTTTTTAAGCTTAAAGAACTATGCCACAGCCAAATTACTTTTGGTTTATATTGACTTTTTCTTGTACAGTTTAAGAATAGCTCTTACACCACTCACTTCTCTTTCAGACTGAGGGCTCAGACCAGTGTTCCATGCCTGAGGACTTGGTGAGTAGTGGCTGTTCCTTCTCACTTCTCCTAGAATATAAAAGCAATCTTAAAGCGTATTTCTTTCCTTTTCTTGGTCCCTTGGCCAATTACAGTGGGATTCATGCATTTTGCTCAGGAAACTGTCAGGCACAATTTGCAACACAGGCTAGGGCCTTCTACTGCCTCATCTTTTTCCTCTTTTCGCTTACCATGCCAGTTAGCTTTCAGGTGGTTCGTGCTGTCTTTGAGTTGTGGCCTGTGATTCAAGGTTTACTCCTAATTCTCATTTTTGATCAGGCAAAACCATATTCGGTTGCCAGCTTTCAAATAAAATTCCTCATCCTAAAATTTCCCTGTCTTTCAGGTGGTTTCTATCTTTAGTAAAGCTGGTCTCCTCTTTCTGAAGGCTGCGTGAGAACATCAAACCATGTTTTCTCTCTCCTCTCCCTCATAATGCAAAATCAGACGTGATGTACATTAGTGTTGCAATGGGTTTATACCCTGTAACCCTGTATTTCAGATTTAGTATGACCTGCTGTTCAATAAGCCAATGTTGGCCAGTGTACCTGAGGTACTTCTGTCCCAGGAAACATGTTCAAAATTACTGTTGACTCTTGGCTTCGTGTTTTTGTTTCCTTAATGCATGTTTTATTTGTAGATTAAGGCTGAATCATTAGCGTTTGTTAGGGTTTTAGGAGGTCTTTGATGGGGACAGTAGAATCTAATTAAGTTAGTGCAGACTTTTCTAAGTTCAGATTTCTGGATGCATAAACAACTGTAAATGGCCTGATAAAAGGCCTGATAAGGCATAGATGTGTTGTCACGTGATCTGTTTGCTTTCCACGTGGGTGCGGAGTTTGTGAAGTTTCAGCTCCATTTCTGAGGAAGAGATTATTGCTATGGGTTTTCTGTGTCAGGCTGAGGACGGGGAAAGAGGGAGAGAAAATGTCTTTATGACTTGCAATTCTGTGATTGGTACTTCTAGTGCTTTTTGGTCTCAGTTTTGGAGGGGCGGGGGGTGGGGCGGAATTGGTTCATTTTCCAACGTTTTCAAAGTACTGACGTGTTCTCTTCTCCCCTCTTTCCTTCACTTCTCCGCTTGGCCAGAGAGTGGCTGAAGTTTCAGACCATTGGTGGTACTCCATGCTCATACTCCCTCCTTTGCTGAAAGACAGTGTGGCAGCTCCCTTTCTAGCTGCATATTATCCAGACTGCGTGGGCATGAGTCCATCCTGTACCAGCACTAATCGGTTACCTGGTGAATCCAACCTTGTGAAGTTAGAGCACTTAAAGAGCGTGCCTAATTTGACTGGTAAGGGCCATCTGCAGGGCTCTGGTGCTTAAATAGGTGTGATAAATTTTGTCTTATAACTGAGTTTATAAGGCACATAATGCTCCTGATTCAGAAATACCGGTTCTGTTCTCAGCACTAATACACACTCTGTGTGGCTGCCCCTGTACTTCTTTGATGCAATTTACCTGCTTGTAAGATAAAGGTAATACATTTCATGTGGCATTTCTTTAGGGAGTAAGCACAGACTGCGTAGGCTTTTTGTTTACCCCCTGTCATTTGTTTATAGAAATGGTAAATTAACATGGGTACTTAAGGATCTTTTTCGTTCTTAAGGAAATGAAGATTTATCAAAACAAACCATGATTCTACTAGTTTTGATACTGTGGATCTTTGGGGCTTTGCAGAAAAGGATTTGATTTCTTAAGACACTCTGATTCTGTTTTGTATATAGGATTCTGTTTTGAATAGGTCAGGTATGGAGAAAGGTAACTGAGGATTCCCATACTCATCCTTGTTGATATACCTCGATACCAGCTCAGAGAGAGCCCTTTGAAGAAAGTTCAGTTTCTGTGTCACCTTTGCAGGCTTTGCTCTCCTTAGGTGCTGAAAATAAATCTGCTTATCTATTCAACGGTTATTGATCTGCTTAATAAACAGAAAGCTTCATTACACAGAGCTACCAATACTGCACGTGGAAGATTACTTTTAGTTACTACCCACTCTGGGCAGTATTGGGAGTTGAAGATGAAAGGGATTCAGAGGAGTGCATGAGCCTGTACAGTGATGTTAGACCTGAGACTTGAGTTTAGACCCTGTTCCTTGATGGATTTCTCATGGCATCTGAGGGCACATACTGTTTCTCTGACAAAACTTAAGCTCTGATAGATGTACCCATCAGGTCATAGGATAATAATAAATACTGCAGAGCCTAGAGGGTAGGAGAGGGGAGAGCAATATCCATGAAATCCTTCTGAAGGTGGCTAGAGGCTGGAAAGCTTCGTTACTTTTTTATCTATGTTAGGTCAATGGATCGTCTTAGAGGGAAAAGGATTAAATGAAGATATGACAGAATATGACTTGTTCTTGGTGTGTCTTTATTCAGTTCCAGGCATGAACAAGTATTTCCAGCCTTTTTACCAGCCCAATGAATGTGGGAAAGCACTTTGTGTGAGGCCAGATGTCATGGAACTGGATGAGCTCTATGAGTTCCCAGAATATTCACGAGACCCTACCATGTACTTGGCTTTAAGAAACCTGATTTTGGCTCTGTGGTACACAAACTGCAAGGTAAGAGATATTAACAATTTGTTTACAAACAATATCTACTTTTTGGGGGGAATGTGGAGGAGAGTGATCGGACTCTTTTCTTAAGACACCTTCTTATGCACCAGAAAAATTGCTACCATCCTTTGAAAATCCATTCCAAGATTGGCTGTTTTTTTGGCGTTGTGTTTTGTTTTGAGTTTTAATGCCTGGAAGCTTCTTTTGTAGTAAAATACAAACATTTGAAAAGTATTACAACTCTACTGAGTCTGCCCAGCTACTAACTTTTAAGAGGATGCTTGAATATTTTTAAACAGTGTTTGCAGGTGCTTTATGATTATCTTTTTTTTTCATATGACTGTTGGGCAGGGAAGTGATTGTATTCTGACTTACGCTAACTCTATGACACTGCCTTCAATGGAATTGCTGGAATTTTGCATACTGAAGCTTTCAGATACTGATGTCTGTATTTGTCTGAAGATTTTGGATATTGATCTATTTTTTTTATTTGAAATGCCATTTTGGAATGGATTTTACCAGAATTTCACTGTGAGCATTGCCACCAGGTAGATTCATTTTGCAATCAGGGGGGCATTTCAGTACTGTTCCTGTACTAATGGACCACACCATGGAGCTTGTGCGAGTATCTTGTAGACTCATTTGCTTTTATTTCATGTTAATCTAGCTTAACAAATGGTTACCTTAGTGTGTAACGCTGGCTAGCAAGAAAATTCCACAAACCTTGCTTTTAAAATGCTCTTAGAAGTCTGATTAATGATTAATTTTTTTCCATCTGGTTTACAGTTTAAATATCATGTAAATGCATGGGAAAAAAAAGAATATTAGAAAATCACTTTCTATTCTTTGCTTCTCCTTTGCAGGAGGCTCTTACCCCTCAAAAATGTATCCATCACATCATTGTGCGGGGGCTTGTGCGTATACGGTGTGTACGGGAAATGGAGAGGATACTTTATTTTATGACAAGGAAAGGGCTAATTAATACAGGGATTTTATCAGTCAGCCCTGACCAGTATCTTCTTCCTAAAGAATACCACAATGTAAGTTGCTGTACTAATCCCTACGTTATTAGTGGTATAAAATTACATGGCACATGTCATGGTTTTTTGGGCCTGGATTTTTTACTCATTACCTGTTATTCCAACTGTTCATTTAAAAATTATTAAAATCTTTTATTATTTTTTAGAAATCTGTCATTATTGTTGGGGCTGGTGCAGCAGGATTAGCAGCAGCCCGACAACTGCACAACTTTGGAATTAAGGTAAGAAACTTTAGAGCGCATTACTTAAAAAAATCAGACTTCCTTTGCTTTGAGAGTGTTCTTCATGAAAATGAAAAAAATTACATTCTTGTTATGAACATTTTTGTATAGAGCATCCTAATTAATCTGTAAAATCTGGTGTTTTACTGAGTAAACCTGCTGTTTAAAACCAGCATTTATTTGTATCTAAAATTCAAAAAAGCACAGAGTGAATATTTTACATAGACTGGGGTTGGGAGGATAGGGGAGACATGGATATTCATGTCCAAATAATGGGACTGTAGATGATGATGGCTGTTTAAATGAGGTGAAATTTTCTTTCATGTGTGCACTTTACTTACTTGTTGCTTATTAAAAACGGGGTTTTTTGTGTTTTGCCTTCCCCTTTGCTCTGGAGTTGAACAGATACGTTTAATATTATCAAATCTCACAATTAACTAAGCTGCATTGTGTCATAGGTCATTGTCTTAGAAGCTAAAGACAGAATCGGTGGCCGAGTGTGGGATGATAAGACATTCAAAGGAGTCACTGTCGGAAGAGGTGCACAAATCGTCAATGGATGTGTCAACAACCCAATGGCACTAATGTGTGAGCAAGTGGGTTCCTGCAGTGGTCATATATTATCACTAGAGAAAACCTGTCATTAAAGACAGATTTGGGTGGCTGGGTAAGGGTGTGAGTCCTTGTTCATGATATGATTAAAAAGCTGTCCTGTGGTGTAAGTGAACTCCGCATTGCTATTATAACTCTGATAACAGTTGGGGACAGAGAAGAGCTGTAGAGTGGTTTCGGGCACATCATGTAAAGAAAAACAAGGCAGCTTCAGATCTAGGAGAAAACACTTCTTTCCCCTTTTCTGGAGACAGTAATGTAAAAGGTCCCTGACAGACTTCCCGAGAGCTGAGAAAGGCTTTACTGTAGGAGGCTATTGGTACATTGTCATAATACATAGTTCTATGATGGACATGCCTTTGGTCAGCCTCTATATTTCTAGTTCAGTTCTGCCCAAGTTAAGATGAATATGTATAACGGTTACTGTTGCAAACACACTACAGTTTGATTTTGGTTTTTTTTCAAATTTGTTGGTTGAGTTGGGTTTTTTGGGCAGGAAGCCGAATTTCTCCAAGTGGAAACTGAGTATGGATTTTGTTCAGAGAGGTATGCAAATCCAGCCCATGCTATTTTAACTGTTTAGTGCTCTATTGTGTCCTGAATATTTTTTTTTTTAAAGAATTTTTAGTTATGAGGTAAGAAACAATGACTTCTGAATACACCTTGGGTGCCTATCCTTTTGTTCCATTTGTATCCTTGGGTGCCTATCCTTTTGTATCCATTTGATGTCATCTTTCACTCAAAGTACAATTGTATCTTGAGAAGAGATCTGCAGTGGTGATTAGCAGCCTAGAGAGATGTGAAAAACACTGGAGCGCACCCCAAGTAACAAGACCCAGGAAGAAGTTAGCACTGTATTTGTGCTATTTTCTCTAAATTGACTCTGTAGAACATAAAAACATCTTTATTCTGATTTATCTCTGTTGTGTGTTTGATACAAGTTGGACAAGCAGAGCAAGATACTAGGTTTAATTCCAAATCGTGTTTTAATTTGCTTGTTTGTTAATCAAATTGGTGGCAACTGGCATGCAACATCCTGCCAATTCCTGAATGCAGGGAACCATTCGGGCATCAGGCTCCAGAAAACGGCAGAAAAGAACTGATTTTCATGGCGATATAGAGATTTAGGTGAGGTAGAAATGAAGGAGACTGGTTCATCGTGTTTGATTACCAGACCCAGCGTCTCTGTACTAGCAAAAACGGGTACTAGGAAAATTGCAAATGAGGTTTCTGGGAATCCCCTATAAAGAAAAGGATGGAAGAATAGGGAAAAAACAGTCTGTGGACAATTAATGGATAGAAGGATTGTTGGTATTCCGGTTTTAGGAGAACTAGAGTTTGCATTAACCTGGCTAATTATTTAAAGTTGTGGATGTTTTTTAAGTGGCAGCACTTAAATTTGAGGGATTCACCTTGCTTTAAATAACTGAGCAGGCTAGACACTGTAGTTTTTCCATACTTAAAAAGCAATAAAATGTCTTTTTCTTAAGCTTGGCATTAAAATGCACAAACTAGGGGAGAAATGTGACTTGATCCAGGAAGGTGGAAGGATAACAGATCCTACTATTGATAAACGTATGGACTTTCATTTCAATGCCATCCTAGATGTCGTCTCTGAGTGGAGAAAAGATAAAACCCAACATCACGATGTTCCTCTTGGTGGTAAGTGGGAGACGTAATGCAAAGTGAAGATGTTGGCTGTGTTCATAGAGTTTTATTTTGGGTATTTTTTAGAAGTGTATGGCTGTACATCTGACCTTAAATCCAACAGTGATAACCTGGCTTTATGGAGGACAAGGGGAGACTGACTATCATATATATGCAGACCAAAATGTCACTTGCAGCTTTTAAGAAAGCCTAAGTTGAAGGCTTTCATAATACTGTGCAACTTCTGATGTAGTATCTTGTTTTAATGAGGTAGCTTTTTCAGTGTAACTGGCACTAGCAGTTTAAAAAACTTGCTTCTTGCTGAAGCAGGCCATAGAGCTAGCCCTAACTCTCTCACTTTTTGACTAATCTGTCTAAAAAAAGAGCCTGATTAAAGCCATCTGCTGTAAAGAATAGTCCCATCTCCCCTGGTAACACCTCCCACTACACTTAGAGCATGCACGCACATTCAACAACAAGAAATAAATGTGCTCAGAAATGTCTGCCTCCCAAATTTTTTCAGTATGGATTCTGTAAGACAGAATTAGCAACTCCTATGTTCTTCAGCGAACTCTGGATCAAATTTCTCTTTTGGTTTTGTAAAAATTAAGCAGTATTTATTTGCAAGGATTCTCCATTATTTTCAGATGTATTTTCCTTGAAGTATCTTCAACATTATATTGACGATAGCTAAGCAATTAACTTCTCTCCTGTCTCAATTGGCTAGCCCAGCTGTGCTGTTGCACAGTCTTCCTTTTTTTTCCTTCTTTGTAATGGTTTTAATCTCTCCTTTTCCTGAAGCTATGTATGTTTCCTTTTTGAAAATGATGATTTTACTAGGGAAACCTATGACTAAACAACAAAGTTGTAGTTTATTACCAGAAAGATCTTGTGGTTTTTCTAAGAGAAAAAAATATCTTAGCCTAATTAGCGATAAGCTTGAAAATCCTGTGATCCGGAGAAGAGCATACTGAAATGCAGTAGGACTTCTGACGAATCGTGATACATTCTTACCTTAAACATGTTTTTTCACAGAAAAAATACAAGAGATCTATAAAGCCTTTATTCAGGAGTCTGGTATCCAGTTCAGTGAGCTGGAAGAAAAAGTACTGCAGTTCCATCTCAGTAATTTGGAGTATGCCTGTGGCAGCAATCTCTCTCAGGTGAGTTTTGACAGTTGTGTTCTGAAGTGGTTGAGTTTCATGGAAAACAGGGTTGCAAGTAACATTGAGAAGTCATCTGATCGATCCCATGGCCCGAACGGAAGAATTATCTATCCCTAAAGTCTTCCTACAACCCTAACCCATTCTCTAAAAACATGGAGACGCAGACTCCAGCACTGCCTTAGGTAATCCAAGGGGAGTTTATGACATCCAGCAACATCCTCTCTAACGTGGAAGTTGAGTGTAGACAGTGCAGTGGAATAGGGCATTTTGCCAAGATGCTGGGTGGTAGGATCCACAGGAGGGTTACTCTTCCTCAGATGTTGTATGTGACTTCTGCTTCTCAGTTCTGTGTTTAAAAACTGAGGTATTTCTCTACCTTGCTAGGTATCTTGAGAATAAATGCATTTAAACTTCTGAAGTGTTCCAACACCCTGACGGTGGGCCCCAGTTCACCACTCCTAGGTATTCTGTTGACTGTGTGATACTCTGCTTTCCTCGCGACTTCAGTTTTAACCAAGTAGATTCAGGAAATATCATGTTGTTTGCAGTGCATTATTTATTCAGTCCTGTTGCTTTGGTTAAAGATATTGAGGGTCAGTTGTACTATGGTAGTGGGACAGCCGATTGGTATGTGCAGATGCACACGTGTGAGCTGAACTGAGAAGCACATAAGAACATAAAAGTCTGCAAGACAATGCTGCATCAATGGAAAATATTTTGATATGTCAAGCTTTCGCACTTCAGGAGCGCCCAGGGGAAATAAGAAAGATGCTAATCTATTTTACATGGTTTAATTTAATTTTAAAATCAAAATATGAAGTAAATGCGACTGTGGTGATAGGAATTGGCATTTAAATAGCAGTTTGAGAACTGCTTCAGATTTTTCACTGCTAAGTGGTGATTGCTTAGTGCAAATATCATTAACTATGAGTTTGCAGGGGGGAGGGGAGAAGGTCAAGGGAATGTACCATGGAAGAACCTGCACAGTGAAAGAAAAATTCCACTGAGATTTTTCTGTATCTTATTTTCCCCTTCACGTTAGGAAATAAGCTATTTTCATTTTAATTTGAAGTCTTAAGGCTGTAAAATCTGATTTCTTTGTTAGAGACAGAAAACTGAAATAAATACACTGTAATTCACCTGAATTTTTGTACCACTTTCCTTGTTCTCTTTACCAAGCAGAACTGCTTGTTATCAACCTGTAGTGGGGCTTCTTAATCCAGCAATTCCTGTGTTGTACAATGGCCTTAGAGTAAATAAGCCATTTGCTTTTGCCAGCATTGCCATACGTTTTGGGGATACACCTTTTTTTCCCAGTTGTGAAGGGAATGGGGGTGGCCGCTTCTAAACTGTCAGACTTTTGCTAGTACTCGTGTCACCGCACCAGCAGAGACAGCTAGTTATGTTCTGTCCACAGGTATCCGCACGCTCATGGGACCACAATGAATTTTTTGCCCAGTTTGCTGGAGATCACACTCTTCTAACTGTGGGATATTCTACTGTGATCGACAAACTGGCAGAAGGGCTGGACATCCGGCTGAATTTCCCAGTGAGTCTGGAAAATGTTGGGGTGCCTGTCTTGGATTGCTTTGAAGCACCTAATCGTATCTTTATATTCTTTTGGACCAGGCAAATCTGTGCCTATGACTACTTTTGACTTGTCTTGAAGGAAGAAGACGACAATTTCAGCATTTCTGGAAATCCTTTTTGAGGACTACCAGTCCTTAAATATTATGATATGATGAGCTTTGATGTTAGAATCATAATGATGATTCTCTTTCAGCTTCCACGGAAGCTGAAAATATTTTTTCTTTCGATATTTCTCTAGAAATTGCTGTTCTTTATTTCTAGTTTGCAGACTGGTGCTATATTAGCTATTCTTGTCTGAATTTGCATTGCATATGTAGATTTTTTTTAATATAATCTTAAATTTGTCTTTCAAAAGGTACAGAGTATTGACTATTCTGGTGAAGAAGTTCAGATCACTACTGCAGATGGAACAGTATGGACAACACAAAAGGTACCCACTATGCTTCAAGATGAAGGATTTTAGGGAATGCAGGAACAATATTGACCACAGTACATGGCCTTTTTGTCTTCCCTGCCCTCCCCCCCCATGACTATTTAGTCCAATTTCTACCCACTCAAAGATGAAAACTCATATTCTAGTGACCCATATTTGAACGAGCCTATTTTTCTCCGAGTGTGCTTGACTTTTGAGTACTAGTTAATCTGAAGAACTAAGCACTATAAAGGCAGTTTTAAAAATGTGATGCAAACAGGTTTTTATCTGGTCTTCGAAGTGACAGTTATGTTTTCTGGTTCTATTCTCTGCTCAGCTTTACACCATTTAGCATGTCAATCGTCCCTGTTAAAGTTTTTCCCTTTGGTATGCATGACTTAACAACCTGTATTTCTCAGTCTCCCTTATTCCCTGTATCCCCACCTGCTTCATGCTGCGTAATCTAGCTTTTAGTAATTTTTAAAGTCATACATAAACTTGATGGTGATTGGATTGATATCAACAGTGTTACTGAGCATATTTTAAAGAAGGGATCTGTGAAGGAATTGCAACCAAACCAAAAGAATGACCGTCTTATCTGCTTTCAGAGAGACAGTTTTGTTAATCTGAGAGCCACTGAGAATGATTTACAGGAGGTATTAATATTAGTAGCAGGGTTAGCCACTCTGATACAAGCAATTTAACAGACTACAGCTTCAAACCAGTAAACTGCGGGATCTGTTGTCACCTGGAAGTAAGGCATGTGTTTCCTATTAATGGGGAGTAGAACCAGCCACTAATGTAGAGATGTCTGAGTATTATGCTACATTCTAGAAGAATAATCTAAGGTAGTTAAGAGGATGCTGCGAGGCTTAAGTGCAGTATTCAGCTTTTGCTACTGTTGTGATTGTAATTATTTCTTTCAGGTATTAGTGACTGTACCACTAGCCCTTCTTCAGAAAAATGCCATTCAGTTTAATCCTCCACTGTCAGAAAAAAAAATTAAAGCCATTAATAGTTTGGGAGCAGGAGTCATCGAGAAAGTAAGTAATTTCAGATTATATTTAATTTTCTTTCCATTTCTTGGGACTTATTACACATTTGGTTTTACTTGTAAACAGTAGCCCAGAGAGCAAAACACTGTTAGGGATCACATGCATTTCTGTTTCTTAGATTTACCAACCTAATCTTTTTTGGATTTTTTTTAAGAAATTTTGCAGAATCACTTCACAGCTTAGACATTTTGTGCCTAATTTTGAGCAAGCCTGCATGATCGTCTCAGATCTTTCAAAATTCTACTAATACACTTATTCCAGGTCCTTTTCACCTAATAAATACAAACCCTATTTTTGAATAATATTGACAGTTGTGTATTTGGGCAGTGTAAAATCTCCTACCTTTCCCCAATGCAAAAAAGAGAGACTGTCCTGAACAGACGCCTAGTAGCATGGGTGCTTAGAACAAAACAGTAACAGAAGTAATGCCAGAAACAGGATTGTAACAATGTTGAAACATTAAGGCGAGATTCAGAACCTCCCTACACAGGACAGGGATTACTGAATTCAGTTCCACATTAGGTTTGTAGAAATTCTGCTGAATTTCTTGAGCATTTTCCATAGTGAATTCAATATTGGCTGTGCATTGTGAGACTAGCAGTCATTTTTACCTTCCCTGTTCCCCTTGAAGAACAGGCCTGTATGTTCCCTGTTGAGACCCTGTTATAGAAACTGAGCAACTCTAATGGAGTGGGAAAAGGGAAAAAGCATCAGGAGAACATCATATACTGTATCCAGTTATGAGCTTTGTAGTATGAAATGCTTTAATTCTCTTCCATTTTCTCTCTAGATTGCCTTGCAGTTTCCTTATAGATTTTGGGACAGTAAAATTCAAGGAGCTGATTTTTTTGGCCATGTTCCACCCAATTCCAGCCAACGTGGGCTCTTTAGTGTTTTCTATGACATGGATCCAGAGGTATCATATGCTAGCTGAATTTTCTGTTGGCACTTCAGAAACTTAGTTTGGAATATAGGTGCAATAATTACTGAAAAATGAAGGTCGTCTTCTTCCCCCTATCCCTGCAACTGTTAAAAGACATGGAAGCAGTATTATTTATCAGAGAAAGCTGACTGTTACTTCATTGCAATAAATAGGAATGTTTTCCTATGTTTGGATGAAATATACAAGCAAGTATATTTTATCCTCAAGCTATCTTGAAAACAAGCTTGTAATACCTGACTATAGATAATACTAATAATATGGGAAAGAGTCTATAGTCGCTTCCAGTTCAGGATTTCTGTTCCCTTATTTAAATCAGCTAAAAAACCTCTTAAAAGAAATCATGCTGGCTTATTAATACTTAATGGCTTGCACTAGCCTGAATAACTGTGTAGAGCCAGAAGAAAAGACAAAGACTAGGTTTTGTATGAACCTGAAGTCTGTAGGGTCTGTCCTAAACTCCTAAATTTCAAAACAATTTCAAACCAGTGCATGTTTCTCTTCCCCGCCAGTTCCAAGCAGACACGTTACACGTTTATATCATAACTTTTCATACTTTTACAACAACCACTGCTTACTACTTGTCAGAAATTAAAAGGCCATTTTGTAACCTTACGGTTTACTCTAAAAGGAAACCATCCTGTGAAGACCGTGCTCAGTTACTATACTATCTGTATATGACTTTCCTTAAAGAAGTTTTCAGCATTTTAAAGCTCATTCTACATGAGGCTCAGTGTGCTAGGGCTCTTCCAGAGACACTAGATATAATTCCTGATTTGGTTAATAGCTATTCTCTGCTAGCTATCGAGTTTAGTAACAGAAGAATTGCCTTATATAAACAAGAGAGGCAGAGTTCTTTAAAGGAGTTGAGAACCTGTATGCTATTCTATAGTCACCACTTCATCTTTGAAGCTTCTGCATGGTAGCAGACTTCTTGAAGTGGAAGGCAACACCAGTAGAACTGACCTTTTGTTTCTTTTGCCCAAATCTGCCGGTAAGAGCTTAGTAACGGCCTAATCCAGACCATATCTAACTAGCATTGAAATACATTCTCTTTGTTACCACCTTTTGAAATTGGAGTACAGTTGAGTTGGAATTTTGGCACGGAACTAGAGCTTAAGAGGTCTGTCACAAAGAATAACACCATAAATGTCAAATCTTTTTGTGTAGCCTTTAAATAGGTAGATAGGAAGTTTTCAGTTAATTTGGCAAGTCATAAAAGGGGCTGACCATAACACAGCTCTGTGAAGAAGACATCAGAGGATGTTAGTAGTTTGAGCATAAATACTGTATAACACGCACCCTTTATTCTAAGGAATCCCACTCACTTTCCTGTAGAGCAAAAGTTGCTTTGCAGCTGAAAATCTTTTTGTCAATACCAATTAAAAGGGACTCTCAAAGAAATACTTAACAACCTCACAATTTTGAAGTGATCTCATATGTTAATGTCTTGTTCTTAGGGCAAACAAAGCATTTTAATGTCAGTGGTCACTGGAGACGCTGTAACAACCATTAAGAATTTAGATGACAAACAAGTACTGCAACAGTGTATGACTGTACTTCGAGAGCTGTTTAAGGAGCAGGTAAGAGAAGCCCCTTTTCTTAGGAGATGAATTAACTTTCCAAGAGCAGTAAAACTCTTGTTTGTTTTACTTCATAACACGTAGGAAAACCTTTGACGTTTCAAGCTATTTCTTTTCGTGTCAGTTTGAGGGAATATGCTTCCTTTGAGAAAACACGTTTGGTCTTTTGTGTGAAGAATGTGAATTGAATTATTTTAGATCTGTCTGAAGGAAAGTGATAATGAGTAACAGAAGTGAGCTATCAACCTTTAAAGCACTTTTAGAAAGGAAAATTAATTAAAATCAGTACTTTAGGTAGGTAACACAAATACACTTCTTTCTTAGCCGTCCCTTTTCCAAACTTTTTTTTTTTTTGGTCATCATCACTTCCAATATATCACAAAAACTTTAAGTTAGATGAATTTCATTGTGATTCCCCCTGCTTCCATGTAACAAGCAACTGAAGTGACACCCCCACCTCCAAACCAATGCCTTGCTCCTCTAATAAGACAGAACCCTTCCTGAGTTGCCTTGGGATGGAGGTACAGGCAAAACGATTTATCAAGGGCCCTACATCCTGACTGTAAAAAAATAAATTGGATACAAATGTAAAAAAATCTTAAGATACAAATTTCTACCTTTTTTTCTTTCCCCATCTCATCATTCAGATAAAAACAAATAGGAAAGTCAGAGAAATGTGGGGCAAGCAGGAGACTATCGCTTAGTAATATTATTTGTATTCCACTCTATAAACAGTAATGCGTTAGTTAAATTACTTAGAGCAGTTAGATCTAAGGAATGCTTGAGTTAATGTTCATGGGTGCTCTATCAAGTTTTACTGATGGTTCAGATATTGGAATTAAGGATCTTGGGAAAAAACTTCAGCACCTGAAAGCCCAACTTTTCCTAAAAAACCATGCTTTTGGGTAATGGCTTTACAGTTACCAGAATCATGTGCAGTGTAAGTCCACATACCTGCTGTTTTGATCTCACGAGAATGTTGAGGTAGCAAACAGGTCTTTGGTGCCACTATAGTCTAGAGGAGTGATTTTCATGTGTGTCTCGGTGGTTTATAGCAGCTGTGAATTTCAGTCATCTGTCCACAATGCATCCGGATTTTCAACAAGAAGACAGCTTCCACGTATGCATCAGAACTTCCGGAATGTCCATGAAACTTGCCATACTGGGCTAACCATTGCTTGAGCTTTAGTCTCTCATGTGCTACCTGAATGGAATAGTCTATTTGTTGATACCAGATGTCACCTAAGAGGCAACCAGGGGTGCTTCTGTTTTCTTGTCACAAGTCTCTCAAGAGTAAGACACAGGTGTAGTTGATTCAGCCGTCATATAATTGTTATCCAGGCTGGTTGTGGTAGAATTGTGTGGGATTTGCATGCTGCAACGTGACAAAGAATACAAAGTATTACTGTCAGGGCTTAGCTACAGACACTGACTTTCTGGGTTTTGTTTTCTCCCTGAACCTAGTTTTCAAGCCAGTAATGTTGTTTTCTCCACTGGAATAAAATTATCTCCAAGATGAAGATTCCATTTTGAGATTTAACAAGCTAGAAGTAGCAAAGCATCATGCCTTACCAAAACATAAGGTTCTTACATGATACATGCAAACGTGTTGAATTATGTTGATAACAGTATTTTATCTGTTTGCAAGAGTACGTATCTCTTGAGAATTTTTCTCCTCACATGTAGTTCTAGGTATATTACAATATCCAGATTTGTTGCATTCAAAACGGTGCAACTGCGATGTTTCAGACAACGGGCAAGTCTAGCAAACAAAATTTTCTTTGCGGTTAGTAGTATAATAAAGAAAATCCTAGAATGTTATCTAATCTATATCATAATACTACTACATAGAATGGTTTGGGTTGGAAGGGACCTTAAAGCATCTTGTTCCAGCCTCCCTTCCACTAGACCAGGTTGCTGAAAGCCCCATCCAGTCTGGTCTTGGATCTTAAGAGTCTGCGTACTCTAAAGATTACAATAAACTGCTTATAAGAAAAAACTATGCAAATACAAGCTTTTCTTTGCAGCGCATAACTTTTCTTTTGATTACGCAGGAGGTTCCTGACCCAGTGAAGTTTTTTGTTACTCGATGGAGCAAAGACCCTTGGCTCCAGATGGCATATAGTTTTGTAAAAACAGGGGGCAGTGGTGAAGCTTATGACATTATAGCTGAAGACATACAAGGAAAAGTTTTTTTCGCTGGTGAAGTAAGTATCTTTGTTACAGTTGGTTACGATATTAGGGAGCTATTTCTTATGAAAGATTGTCTTTTGCCATCCAATACCATTAATCTAGAGGTAGCACATAAACATTCTGTTACACAAATATGCAGTGTTGTGTGATTTGGACACAGAAGCCTCTTTATTCATATCATTACTGGGCATGGAAAGTCTGCAGCTATTTCATGTCAGGAGTGAACTGCGTAACCAGTTAAGTGCAGAACATGAGAAGACTATACAATCCACTTGTGTTTTTAAGGAAATTATCTTTCCGTTACTCCACAGTGGAATGACAGGACAAATGCATGCTACTGATGGTATAGGTGCATTCTATACTGGAACAGAACTTCCCTGCACCAGTGAAGTGCAGATGGCAAAACAGACTACTAATTTGTCTAGTTGACCTGCCTGCAAATTTTGAAGTTGCTGAAAGTTTTAAATATTTCCTCCTAAATTCTTTCTAAGTTTCCCATGGCTTTTAAAAAACGTTGGTATATGCTTAAGAAAAACAAAACTGATCTTGTAAACTGAAATTCTGTCTGTTCTAATAGTTTTAGAAACAATTAACTAATTCTTTTTTTATTAAATACAGGCCACAAATAGGCACTTTCCTCAGACCGTTACAGGAGCTTACTTGAGTGGGGTTCGAGAAGCAAGCAAAATAGCAGCATATTAAGTACTGAAATTTTGTGTTTATAGATATATTTTTGTTTTCTGTGGGTAAAACTATCTTCAGATTTCCTATTTGCTGCCTTTNTAAGCATCTATCTATTAGCTTTTCCATGGGACGGGGAAGAAAAAAAAAATGTTTTTTGGTAAAAATAAGACAGACACAACCAGGATATCTGCTGTAATACTGTTCCACTAAAACAGTATTAATGAAAAAAAAAAACAACCCNGGTACTTAAGTAGTATATGGTACCTGAAGATGAAGATAAAAATCTTCATTTTCCATTTTCCTTTACCCTCTTTCCCCCCTGCCCCGCCCCTTTTTTAAGCCCTGACAATACATATTGTTGGGGTTTTTTTTTCCAGCTAAGGTATTACTAGCAAGAGTGACATTGGAGTCCCTGGCCACAGCTTAACTAATGGAACTTTTGTTGAGAGTCCTCTTCTGTATGGCTCAAATGATGCTATTTTAAACCTTCATTTCAGAAGGTCAGATTAAAACAAGACTGAGTTAACATACAGCATTAAAAATGCTGGCAGTTAGTTATGATGATGGGAATTTTCCACTAACTGTGATTCTCAGGTGATGCTCATAGGAGTTCAAACTTGCTCCCAAAAGCCTGAATAACCTAGACAAATTATAGAATTATTGTAGGAACTCAACTACCATTCTTTCCACTTGCAATCAATAACCTTTTCTATAATATTTTTCATATTCTTAACCTCCACTAAGAAGGCTTTGAAATATCAAGTTTGTTCCGTTAAATCAGACTGCTGGAACAGTTTACAGTGCAATCATAGAAAGGTTATTGTAGCTAATAAAAACTTGAAAAATTAACTTTTACATTACTTCAAAAAGTTTTGAAATATTCTCTCTGTTACTTATTCAGAGAAATTCTTGTTACGATAATAGGCTAAGTTTAGATTTGCCTAGTGCTTCTGATAGTGTAGAAACAGGACAGCTTAAAAATACTATATTTCTATGATATTTTGAAAACAAACTTCCAAATTAATTCGGGCTGAGTAGAGGAACTATCTACTGATATGAGTGCATAGTGAGGGGTGAAGGACTGTAAGTTCCTAACAGCTCATTCAGCTTTTATATTTAAAAA
>VXBO01006684.1:163656-176886 GCA_013400135.1 Rhinoptilus africanus
CACTAACTGTGATTCTCAGGTGATACTCATAGGAGTTCAAACTTGCTCCCAAAAGCCTGAATAACCTAGACAAATTATAGAATTATTGTAGGAACTCAACTACCATTCTTTCCACTTGCAATCAATAACCTTTTCTATAATATTTTTCATATTCTTAACCTCCACTAAGAAGGCTTTGAAATATCAAGTTTGTTCCGTTAAATCAGACTGCTGGAACAGTTTACAGTGCAATCATAGAAAGGTTATTGTAGCTAATAAAAACTTGAAAAATTAACTTTTACATTACTTCAAAAAGTTTTGAAATANACAGTATTAATGAAAAAAAAAAACAACCCAACTTCTAGATCTCTTCCCCCACACCCTCCCTGTAACTTTACTGCACAGACCTCCTGATTTCTGGAAGGAAAGTAAGCACTTATTCTTTCCCCTTCCCATTCTCATGCATAGCCTGTTTTCTTTTTTTAGTCTCTTCGTTTAAGAATGACATAGCAAACTTCTTTTGAGTTACAGTGCTTATTTCCATAAAGCTCTATCCTTGGAAAAAACCACAACCCAACAAGCAACCTTGAGAAAAATCCTACTGAACAAACGCAGTTCTTCTTTTTAAATACTTAATATTTTGTTTTTAGAGTAGCTATGATATTGTCAGATACCTTTATTTAATCTCTAATTTACAAGGTGAAGATGTTTATATAACTAGATGTTTTTCAGATATATTTCTGTTCTGCGTCTTAAAGCTGAATTATATGGATTAATAGGAAAAGTGTAACTGTCCATAACTTTCTTCTACATAAATGCTAGTATGTACAGTTTTAAAGTATTTCCAAGTATTAAATTGTAATTTAAAAGATATAAGAAGCAAGACAAAATCCTCTGATGAGAAAAGATAATCAGACATCAGATTTTGTTTTGGGTAATCATTTGCACTTTGTTGATTTCATATATTACAGGCCAATTTACAGTATAACTAGGAAAGACCGATAGCTGCATATGTTCGAGTTCCAAGTTTCTTTCCCAGTTCTGTCGTATATGAGAAAATTATTAGGAGAGAAGCTTCTGAAAAAAAAAGGGGAAAAAAGCTTATTACTATGAGCCCAAAACATATTCAATGGCTGATTCAGCTGACCTTGGTCAAAACTTCTGTCAGCTTAATAACAACATACAAACGCACCACATTTTAGGTAGGAACTGTCTGGAAAGCTGAGCTCAGCATCCATTCCCGCAGTCCAAAGGTTGTGTGAACATGCTTGATTTTAGACATATGCTTTCATCCTGTTAATTTATATTTGGAGTTTTACATCTATGTACAACTTTGCAGGTAGATAAAGCCTATATTCTAGAGAATAAAGATGGATGTGAACAAATACTGTCACATTTGGCTTCAGCTGCTGCGCACTTATAGCATTAAAAAAGGATAAAAAATGATAAGTTTACCAATGGCCTAGTCTATTAATTATTTGTATATTATTTTGGTGCCAAGGCACTTAAACTGTGTTGTGCTGCACTTCAGTTTGAGGAGTAAATAAAAAGAAGTACGTTCCATTTTAACTTACGTTCGTTTGAAATGTGTAAGAACATCAGGCTGGTTCTGAGACTTCTTTAATTAATGTTCCCCCAAAATTTTTTTAATACTTATGTTAAAGTTTATTTCAAGCATGTATGTGGTTTTTCTTTTGTGTTTAATTTATTCCCTGCAAATAAAGAACTGGGGAATGTTTTCTCAGAGTAGAATTGTTTAAATGTTATATAAAAAAAATATTTGAACGCAGAGCATGATCTGTTACACTTCAGCTCTTCTGTGTGACTATGTTACAGCAGCAGAATAAAACTGGAAAGTATCCACAGGATGCTCATCTTTTGTTTGTTTTTTTCCTTTAAACGTAACTAGCAGCTAAGCCTACTTTTTCGTCATATTTGATACTGATTTAAGATTTCCTTTTAGTATATTCCTACAGCTAGACAATTCCTTATTATTGCTGCTCTACAGCCTTCTCTGAGCTTTGCCATTATTCAGACAATACCATAACAGTCAGTGTCTTTTGCCTCAAAGGTTTACAAAGCAATTCATAAGCTCATATTAGATTTTCCTTAGCCAGAGGAAATCTAAGCTAAAGTGATAATTGTTTAGAAGCATGGCCCATAATTCTAAAATAGCCAGAAAAATCACTAGAGAACCATTTAATGCTTTTCACTGGGTAACAGTATGAAGACTTTGTAGGATCACGGTCCCAAAAGGTTTCTACAAGCACAGATCACCATAAGCATGTGCAAGCCTGACTGTATACCCAACACATTTAAAACACAGTGACAAATTCTGGTAACACTTATCTACATTGCACTTCTTGAGTGGGAGGGGTCAGATATTCAGTGTAAGTCTGACTGCAGGCAACTTAAAAAAAAGATAATTCTTACTCCCTTTGAAAGTGTGTTTCAACAAGTAACACACACAGGTGTGAAACAGCAACAAAATGCACTGCTTTCTCCTAACCCTGTCATACTTGATTAGCAATTCAAGGTTTGTATCCCAAGGACACGCTTTGTTCTCCTAATTTCCCTTCAGGAAATTATTTGTTACACCTGACACTGGTCTTGAAAAATGTTAACTTCATTACTAGCAGTCTTTAAAATGGAAACAAAATACTAACTCTTCTTTTAAAATAACATACAAATCAGAAGATTTCATCACACTCCCCTAAAGAACGACAGTCCTTCAAGAAAACAGCTGGTGTGAGGGAATTATGCTTTTCCTTTTAGCATATCTGTCTAAAACATAGATCAGAAATAAAAGTGCAGTGGCAAGTCTACAATCAAGTACAGTCCAGTGAACAAGCTCTGGTGAAGCAGCATGGCAAGTTATGCAATACTGCCATCCTCTTATCCCTGGGACCTCTGGAGATCATCTGGTTTAAGCCTCTTACTCAGACCAGGGCCAACACAGAGCTGGTTGCACAGGACCCTGACAGGTTGAGCTCTGAATATCTCCAACAGTGGGGATCCCACAACTGCTTCAGACCCCATTTCTCTGTGACCACCCTCATGGTGAAGCTCCTCCTCCCCCAACACGTACTTCCAGTTTCCCTGGTGGCAGCTTTTGGCTGTCACCTCCAAGCAGAGCCTGGCCCTGCCTTCCCTGTGCTCTCCCCATTTGGTAGTTGCAGACTGCAGCACGATCCCCCTTGATCCCTCTCTTCTTAAGGCTGAGCAAACCCAGCTCTCTCTGCCTCCCCTCCTACATCTTGTGCTCCAGCCCCCTGACCATCTCGGCAATTGACCCTCCGCTGGACTCCCTCCAGCATGTCCACCTCTGTCTTGCCCCAGGGAGCCCAAAGCTGGACACAGCACTCCCGAGACAGGTTCCCAAGTGATGAATAGGGGGCAGTAATCACTTCCCTCAACCTGTTGGCTACACCCTTGCCGAAACAGCCCAGAGTGCTGACAGTGTTCCTTATCACAGGGGCACGCACACTGCTGGATTGGGTTCAACTCACTGTCTGCGAGAACCGTCTGCCACTATCCAGGTCCTTTCCTGCAAAGCTACTTAGAAAGAAACCACTCTGTCCCCACCTGCACTGTTTTTACGGGGTTATTCCATCCCAGTAGCAGAATCCTGTATTTGCTTTTGCTGATCTTTAGGACGTTCCTGTCAGCCCCTTTCTCCTGCAAGTCAGATACATCCGAATAAACTTTTAGACCTACAGCTTCCAGCTACTTGCTTTAAGAAATACTTCTGAATTCAAAGGCAGGAGAGACATTTCTTTGAAGAAAGAAAATAACACACCAACATTGAAGATGTTTCTTAACTTCTTCAGCAAGTGAAACACCGATTTTTCTAAATTTCTTATTGCAACTATTTTCAGATAGTATTTTAGAGCCTTACAGAATGTCCACTGTTCTCCCTAAATAATGGTAACTAAAATCACCACCACCATAAGTTGTTTCAGGAATGCTTTCATCTAGCTCAGTCTAAGGTACTTGATTATAGTCAACTTTTGCATTTTGGAAACAGGAATAATTAGATCTACCCAAGTGGCCATGAGCCACCCTCTCTCTGAAACAGCATCAGAGCTAGTAAACCTTACTGGAATCACCATGCTGACTGCCAAGGGCATTATTTGGCCAGATTAAGCATTGAGCTCCAAGACGGGTATTTTTAAGCCCGTTTTAGCAGTGGCTAATTTAAAGCCAGACATCCATAGATCTTGCTTTGTCACGTGCCTTGTAGCATGATAATGCAGAAAGAACACGAATGCCATAAGCCTGCTCGGGTCCAAGAATGCTATTAGTCTAGAGCTTCTGGAAAAAAACTGGGATGACACAAAGTTTCTACTCTTCCCTTTCCCCCGCTAACCCTCTGCATCTTCCTTCTCCACCCAGACCCATACACAGTTACCTCAAGTGCCAAGCTCACTCATAAAAACAGTTGTTTATATAAGCATGTCATTCAGGTTAATTTGTGTGGTTTTACAGATCACCAACCAAAATACTGAATACCAAAAACTTAAACAGAGGAACCAATACACTGGACTGTAGGAATTACGCTGTAAGCAATCAAATCAAGATGTTAGGACTATTTTTCTGGAACAGAATAATCAGGACATAAACATCCAGAAGGTATATGCCCAAACACTTCATTCAGTTACATTTTATCCAGTTCGCCAGTTTTGATTTTTTGTGAGCATGTCTGTGCGGGATTTAGAGACCTGATCAACTATTTTTTTAATTCAGTAGCATCAGGATAAGCAGGACATTTTATTTACCTTTTAGTAATGTCTTGCAGCTTTCCCCTCCGTTGTAGAAAGAGCTGGAATCTTCTATCAGATGCAGCCAGACGGGTATGGATTAGCAGGGAAACAGCTCAGACATTTCTTCTCTGTCGAGGACCACACTTATTTGTAGTTAAGAGATTTAAACAAAGTATTTGAAGGATGTGAAGTTCATTTCCATTCCATCTGCGCAATTCCAAAGTGGCAAGTAATGCATATATACAATAAACAGAAATACACTATTCTTTTGTAAGTTTTTGTTAGAATTTACAGTATAAGAAGTGTTTATACTTGGGAGTCACTCATCTTAAAAACACTTCCTGACCCACATAATTAAAACTGACTTGTATATTTACATAAAAATCACAAGGCAGTTCAAGTATTTGTAGAAAATCCATCTGAAAACCCAACAAAACTTGACATGAGTAACTTACCGTTTTCAAGCAGGACTTGGAAATTTTTGATGTTTTTAACTGCAAATTAAAAAGTGTTCTTTATGCTAAGATAGTTCAGAGAAAAAAAAATACAAACAAAACCAAAACTACCTCACAGAAGATATAAAATCATATTCTGGTGCAAGGACATACATTTCAGCAACAGTATCTTAAAATAGCCTGCTGAATCAGGCTTGAATACTTTCTACCAGATGAGATAAAGACAACAACCTGTTTCGGTATAGTTTTTTTTTCTTTTTACTATACATTTAAGCAAATGTTAAATCATCAAAATTGATTTACATTTTTGTGAAAGACATTTATTGAATACAAAAAAACCCCCATTACATTCAGCCTTATTATAAATGATTACACACAAAAGAAATTCAAAAAGTGTGTGAAGATTAATAGTCTAACTGGCTGAACATTTTCAGAATGTAGATCATTTATGAACCCTTATTTCTCAACTGTACAATAATAAAATTCAAAAAATACACTTTGTCTTTCCAGCAATACTAGTCAGAGGGATTCTGTGCTCCTGGCATTAATGGCAGCCCACGCTTTGGCAACTATTAGCTTCATGATTTTACGAGTAGGACATCTCATATTAGCAACAAGGTGTATGGAGGACAGAAACCTAAACAACAAAAAATTTATGCAAAGAGTTCACTTTGATCCGAAAAGCTATGGGACAAAGTTCAAGACTGCAGGCTTAAGAGTACCATTGTCCATGTTGAGGCACCAAGGCTCAGATTCAGAAGAGCTTTTCCCATGCAGAAGAGAGATTAACCACACATGTCAGCGCTGCCTAATTTGGAAGCCCCAATGTGGGCTTCCAAAGCTATCGAACCTCCCAGCTGTATATCTCAGACACCCACTTCCAAGATGCTAGGCCATCCAAATAAAAGACTGTTTGCACAGTGACCTTTAGAAATTTCTCTATAGCCTTTGGAGGGATTTTATTTACTACGTCAAGCCATTGAAACAAATGTACCTATAGTCTTTTGTACAAAGTTAAACGCTGAAAAGCTGAAGTATAAAACTACAGTTTAGTTTCTGTACAAGGTAAGATGGGACAAACATTGTAAAAACCTCAACTCATTTGTAATTTCATGAAGTTTCTGCATATCAATTTCATCACAGCCTCACTGCTGAACACTGACATTTCATGTCATAAATCCTAAGATAACAAGATTAAAAAAATGATTTGCACAAAAGAAATCTGAAATAACTTTATATACACAACAGAAAGCCTTTTAAAAGTACAAAAATAACATCTCTATGCCAATTAGTTACCATGCTTTGCCAGTTCTCTCAGTGCCTACACATGCAAGACAGTAATCTAGATTTAGAATATTTCTGCATCTGTAGAATGTATCAGAATATAAAAGACATTAACATGTGACTAACTTTTGTTATTTTCAGAATGGATATGTATTCAAAATATCTTTATAATCAATACTGCAATATTCCAGTCTCCGCATGTGTATGTGCAGATAGGCAGCTTTCATCTTACTTGATTTTAAAATCTCCCGCGAGCTAGTAATCCACACTAAAAAGCTACGATGGTTCCAATGAATCTAGTTATACAAAGCAATTCAAAATGTACAAAAACTATAAAAAAGGGAACATTTATTGCCATGCACGAAACTTAAGTATGTTCAGCTAAAAACTGCATCAAATGCAGTTTTGTTTTTTTTAAAAAAAAAAAATACACAGAGCAATTTACAACAACACTCTTAACATTAGATCAGCAGAATCAGCTCTGACTAAATACCACAAGGGTAAGACACATTTCTTTTGCTGGTGCCTATCAGATCTTCAAATCCATGGGAACATAAAACCAGGAATCTTCATTTCCCACAGTCAAATCAGATCATGAAATCAACTGAAATGAGAAGTGCATTAGTTTTCTCCTTGCTCTCAATCCAATTACACACAGCCTCTCCTTTTGCATCAGACTATTAAGAAAATACACTCTACTTTTGCTATCACAAAAACCCAAAAACATCCCTACAGCAGATAAATTGCTCTCTTTCGCCTTTGCTGATAGTGACAAATGTACGTACAGCACACAGATATAACTATTTCTAGATAGCCATGTATCAACATCTGCAAATGAAGCCACAAGAAAAAGAAAAGTTATTTTATTAACACCACTAAGTGAACCTCACTTCTCTAGTTCCATTTTTAGTTTTGGGGCAAGCAAAAGTAAGCAAACTTGAAAATTTTCTTACAAATAGCCAACCACAGGCTGGACAATAAACCCTTTGTCATGAGTATATTGAATCAGGCCTAAACTTGCAGCAAACTCAAAGGCAGCATTATAACTGTGCTACCAGAAGTACATATAGAGAAAAGTTATACATCTTTATGCTCTTTTGCCTTCTCTCTTTGCCAGAGCTTGCAGGTCTGCAGAGCTTATACACCTTCATGCATCATTACCTACAAGTCTGTGTGGTCACTGCATGAATTATAGGGCACCTTGCAGCCAAGACTGTAATTTAAAGCAAATGCATAGCTTTCAGAGAATACAAGTCATCAAAAGCGACAATACCTTTCATTTTATTTCTGCTTACCACAGAAATCATAATAGCAGCAGCATACTAAGAAAATAGGGTCTGAAGCGGTTATTTGTGAAAGAGGAATACAAAAGAAAAAAAACACTGGAGCCAGAGTTCAGACTTATCAGAGCACTAAACTTCCAATGCTATACAGGAGGCTATTAAAACCAGTGTTAACGGGATGCTACTTTCTAATAGGCTCAAGAAAAAAACCAAACAGAACAAAAAAACCCCAAACCACTCAACCCAGGACCGTTTCTAAATGATAAAAAGTCTTTACCTCTTTGACTGTTTTTTTAATGAAGTCTTTCCTGTCAGATAAATCATAACTAGGATAGTTTTCATATACCTAAAAAAAAAGTAAAAAAAAACCAAAACAAACCTCAAATTACTTTCATGCAGTGTATTATATGAATAGAAGGAGTTTAAATGAAATTAGGTAAAAATTGGTGTGTTACTTCTAGCATGGCAACTGACGAAATGCCCTCTATTAATTATGAAAAGCAACAAGCTTACTTTCCTGTTCTTATTTTGACCATATAAATATTTAAATACATGCATTTTATTTACATTTGGTCACTGACTAAATTTTTCACAAACTGGAATGCCTAGCTTGCCACGTCAGGCACATAATAATTCTCCCATCTATGTTACATGCTCTTCAAGTAATTAGATACCTTTGCGTTAGTGTAGGAAGCTAAGCAAATATCAAACCCCTAGGCATATTTATTTTTTGGTAATGAGTAAAATTTTCATCCTTTCAAGTGCTTAATAGAAGAGTCAACATATGACAGTGCTATTCTACAACTACTCTTTGGCTAACTGAGTAGGAGGGGACCAACCAAACAAAAATGATTTTATCAAATTGCAGACTTCTAAAACAACTATAAACATGACAGAGTTTGTACGGAATACAAACATACAGTTTTCCCATAAGAATAACTTCTGGTTTAATTTTCTCAAGACAATTTCTTGGAAGTACTCGGAAAACAAACATGTGACTGTAAAAAGTATCAAGGTAACAGTATTGTGCGTGTTTTGGCCACTTTTGGCCCACCTTTCCCTTTTCCAGCTACATAGTCCGTTCCTGGCACCTGTCCTGACAATTGATTGCTGAACTGATTCAACTCACTAACTCAGCTGAGAAATATTCATTTTTTGCTGACAGACGAGAGTTGAATAGACTCATAAAGAGAACATATGAAGAATGAAAGCAAGGTGAGCAGCAGAAATGTACAGAAAGCATGACACAGCCCTCCCCTTTTGGCACTATCAGGGTGCTGCACTGTCTCAACATCTCAAATATTTTCACTTTAATACATGGCAGTTATTTTGGAGGTAATACTGCTACTTTCAATGTAGCTAATTTCTTTTGAGATTTCCCTTCTACTGTTGGGTATCAGTGTTGCGTATCTTAAAATTAAAGCTCTCCTTGTAATGTTTACTTGCTGTTAGCAAGTAAATAAATCAATGCAAAACTACTTTTCCTTCTGAATCTTTGTGCAGAGTGCAAGCCTCCATTTCTGAAACGACGACAAAGGTCTGTTCACAGACAACCCACTGCCTAAAAAGAAATTGCAAAATCATTTGTTTACCTCCTTGCAAATTTGTTTCATTGTGACTTCCTCCAAGTTCGCATTGGCCAACAAGTTCTTGACAGTTTCCTTAAGTTCTTCATCTGTGGGTGGTTTCTTCAGCTTTTTAATTAGAGGTTCATCATCTGAACTATCCTCAGACTCACTTTCTAAATAGGAAGAATGATTTGAATTGTAATAAAAGACTTTTAATTTGTCTGCTTTCTTCCTCCAAAACAGAAGCCATCAGAACTTTCCCCAAACATCTGATACAAACGTTCTACCTTAAAATAGACATCTTGCCACACCATCCATTTAAAACCAAAGCTAATTCTATCAAGTACTATATTTATTTATGAATGAGCTATCAGTTTACAAATCAATATGTACTTTAGAAAGTATGGGACAGACTAAACTAATTTATCAAACTAAAAAAGTGGTTCATTATAGCAATTCTAAATTGAGGTATTACAGCCCAAAAAAAGTACTTATTTGCTTTAAAAAGTAGTTTGGATTTTTTTTCCCACCAGCAGTGCTGTCTACTAGGATCTTGTAATTTTGCAATGCCGTATTACTGAACACGCTATCAGAAACACCATGCCAACAAATGAAGAGAATCTTAAAAGAAGTTAACTGAAGAGGCACAGGACACTCTTATAATCTTTTCCAGCAGCAAAAAAAAAATATACTGAACAACTCTGACATCTATGCATTTACTCTACTGCCAACAAGATAAAATTCAGAGCAGATGCCAAACAAACAATCTAGATAATGAGCTTACAGAAAGACGTAACGTATTGATTTTTGCACTGCGAACATACACATAAATGCAGTAAGAGTAAAGACATCATAAATATATTACATAACATACATGCAAAACCCACACATATTATATATATATAAAATTTGTTCATGATAAAATAAAGCATACACACACAGAGTCTACCACATTAGTACTGTCAGCAGCCACCCTGAAAATTCATTGAATTCAGCACAAGCCAGTTTACTTCTCTGAGAAATTTAGCATAATTCCATACCTAAGAAGTTAACCATTCCTTTCCTTAATACACATCAAGCAGGGTAATTAATCTGAACTGATGTCTGTTCTATAACATATGTATGCTGGTGTGGGCATTAAATGAAGTATGTTAGCAGTATGGATATATTCTGCATTAATAATTCATACTACAATTGTGAGAGAGACATGACTTATCTCGTAAGAATGACAGAGATTTTAAGGTGGGAAAGGACCTCTGGAGATCATCTGGTTTAAGCCCCTTACTCAGACCAGGGCCAACACGGAGCTGGTTGCACAGGACCCTGACAGGTTGAGCTCTGAATATCTCCAACAGTGGGGATCCCACAACTGCTCCAGACCCCATTTCTCTGTGACCACCCTCATGGTGAAGCTCCTCCTCCCCCAACACGTACTTCCAGTTTCCCTGGTGGCAGCTTTTGGCTGTCACCTCCAAGCAGAGCCTGGCCCTGCCTTCCCTGTGCTCTCCCCATTTGGTAGTTGCAGACTGCAGCACGATCCCCCTTGATCCCTCTCTTCTTAAGGCTGAGCAAACCCAGCTCTCTCTGCCTCCCCTCCTACATCTTGTGCTCCAGCCCCCTGACCATCTCGGCAATTGACCCTCCGCTGGACTCCCTCCAGCATGTCCACCTCTGTCTTGCCCCAGGGAGCCCAAAGCTGGACACAGCACTCCCGAGACAGGTTCCCAAGTGATGAATAGGGGGCAGTAATCACTTCCCTCAACCTGTTGGCTACACCCTTGCTGAAACAGCCCAGAGTGCTGACAGTGTTCCTTATCACAGGGGCACGCACACTGCTGGATTGGGTTCAACTCACTGTCTGCGAGAACCGTCTGCCACTATCCAGGTCCTTTCCTGCAAAGCTGCTTAGAAAGAAACCACTCTGTCCCCACCTGCACTGCTGCAGTCTTTATATCTACATTCAGTTCCCCCATATTTGTGTAGCTTTCATGCATATCATCAAAAACGAGAAAACCAACAGGAACTGGATGCATGGGGAACCCCTATCTATGGTAACAAAAACCACATAAAGCTGCTGAACAAAAGACATGCACAGTGAGAAATATACTACTGGATCAATTATAAGATTCATGCGAAGTTACTATAGAGACACAACAGAATTTCACTAACATTCTTCTAGAAGGGAGAATTAGGCTAGCATTTCCAGTTTATATGCAAATAGAAAGTACATGTATGTAAAAAACAGAAATTACAGAAAGTATACCCAAACCAAGAACTTTTTTTAAAGTTACTATTGCAAGGGAAGAATCATCAAGTAGCAAGCCAACAATTCACCAAATCCTATTTTCTTTCACAATTCGGTGCAAAAGCTTGCTTTCTAATAAGCATCCCAGTTCAGCGACATACAACATATGATGAAAGATTCAAAATGTTTACCTTTTCTAGAACTGTTCTGATTTTTTTTAGTAGTGCTGCTGTCTGCTTTCTTGACATTCGCACCCTTCACAGCTTTCTTAGTTTTGGAAGCCGTCTTTTTAGATTTTTCTCTTTTAGATGCTTTTCTAGGAGGCTATACAGAAGAAAACCATGAGATTAAAATGATGGTTTCTACCCAAGCAATCCATATCCCTTTCACACATAAGTTATCCTTTCTGTCAATACAAACTAAATCAGATAATTTAATTACTATATTTTATTAGTAATTTCTACCCCTATAACATAGGGAGAATATGCCCACAGTAAGTATTCCTACTTTCTTTTAAATTTCACATTGTCCTTCTACATGGACTTTTAAGCTCAAACAGCAAGAACTTTTTGATGATATTAGTAGTTTGTTGTGCTATAACTTTCCATTCATAATTACTTATATATAACTTATAAAATCACTTTAAAGATGTACCTTTAAAAAAGGACATGGTATACTGTATTCAGTTACTTCCAGGTGCTATAGTGCTCTACAAGTACATGCAGCTAATTCTCTTTGCACTAGCTGATAACTACATTAGCTATTCCATAATTTGGCCATTTATTGTGACTAGTAAACCCAAAAAATTGTTGCTTTAAATTAGCATGAGCAGAAGAAATTGAGAACATAAATACACACAGTATACACGTACCAGTGCTCTGTATTTTTGGCACAAATTAAATGTGTGCTTAACACAAAATCTTTAAATAGTACTTCTGACACGACTGAAAACTCCTTACAGAAACAAACGTGGAACATTAACCAGGAATAAATCATACTTCAGAGAAAGAACATCACAAAACAAAACTAACAGTAGTTACTAAATTAATAATTCTAATTTGTATTTAAAATAGCAGTGTAGTCAACTGAGCCAACTATGACATCTAAACACTTAAGATTAGTTCATATAACTTAACTGCTTCTCCCATTAGTACCTGGTGCAACTCATGAAACTAGTATTTAATAAACCAGATTGTATTTATTTATATTGGCTTGCACTTGCTCTGCAGCATTAAATGAAGGATAAAGACTTTCACTGTTGAAATTCAGAAAATACACTCAAGGATCACCCCATTTTTAAACAAACATTTGTAGTTTCTAGCATTTCAGCTTTCACATTTCTGCTAAAGCACCATCACCAGATACAGTTAGAAGTTAAACCCAGCATTCACGTTTCAGGTTTTTTTATAAAATTATGCTCCCCCACCACACAAAAGTGTTTTGTGTATCTATTATTTCCAAGTAACAATAAGATTTTTTTGTTTGTTTGTACTGTTTAAAAGAAAGACAAACATAACTCTGAGGACAATCTATTCCAGCCGCTCCATGCCTAAGATTCCAACAGAGCAGGGGCAGCAAAGCATATATGCTGCCTACATCCTTCCACCTGTAATATGTTAAAGGGTGTCACAAACTTACATGCTTTTTTTTTTT
>VXBO01006684.1:182834-193376 GCA_013400135.1 Rhinoptilus africanus
TGGTTTTATTTCCTTGCTCTAACATCTTTTTTTTCTTCTTCTTTTTTTTTTTTTGCTGATCACATATTATGTCTATTCCCCTACATTCACCCACAAAGCAGAAGCTACTTATGGTATTTGGGTATGAATATCTCTAATTAGCTTAATGTGTTGACCAACATACACTTTTGTACACTAACAGTGTACAACAGGTGCATGTATATGTAAGCATATAGCTTCTAGCTCAGTCCTCACCCCATCATGTATGCCTGCAGGAGCAAAGCTACTCTCAAGAAGTCAATACTACTTCAGTAAGTTAGAACAGTAATTTTATCGCCACCAGTAACAAACGAATAATAAGGAATAGACAGCTGCCACTCTNTCTTGGAAAATAAATCTGGTGGGTACAAGATTGGAACTCAAAGGGGTTGTCCCTTTATTTTCTCTAGTTCTTTACCCCTTTACCTTGGGTAACCAGTACCTTGGATGAAGACAGAAGGCTAAGAGAAACTCTGACATCCACCCCCTTTACTTCAAAATGATCTTGAACCCATTGTCCCACTTCATCATTTGTCCCACCAGTACTGAAAAACGTATAAAGGAAGAGTCAAATCCCGTGAGGGTACAACATCAGAATGCAAGCTTAATGTGATTTTAAAAAAAAGCAAAACAAGAAAACCCCTACTTAGTCTACCTGTTACCTCCCTTCAAATGTTTAGCTTTCCTCTTCGCTTGTTTTGTATAACGCTGCCTGAACAGCACATTTCACTGCCTGAACATTTTTCACAAGTTTAACAGCTACTTCTGGTAACCAAAGTTAAAGGAAACTTATTTTTCATTGTCTATTTAAAAAGTCAGTGCAACTATTTCATGGTGGCCTACAACTCCTCTAAAGTAGCATTTAATTTCAGACTGTCCTCTTAAACTCTCAGACTTTTAAGGGTGTGAAACAACTTTGTTTTCCCATGTTTTAGGGTATCAGAACAAGAAACCTTAACTGGTTTGGTGCATCTCCCTGCCTCAAAGTATAGTTCATTCACCATCCTTCCAATGACAAAGTCAAATCTTTCAATCACTTTTCTAGACAAGGTAATAAAAAAAAAGTTGCAATCTTAACATGAGGAAAGCCTTCCTGTTTAGCTTTTGAGGATATGCTGAATACTTGTAAGGTATTCCTGCATAATCAGAAGTCAACCTCTTATGTTTTAAGAGACAATAATGCTCTGTGCTACACAGATTTAAAAACTGCATAGGATAGCAGTTTCTGTTTCAAAGTTTCAAGACCTTATATACTGAATTTAGAATTTTGTGGTTCTATTGCTGCTTTGACTGAAATTCTGAGTTGTGTTACACATTGCATTTGTCTCTGTATTTTAACTAGGTTAGGATTGATATATGCAACGAATAAAATATTGCCTCCCAGATCCTTTCATATTTTTAATGCTTCAAAGATGCATCTGCAGGTAACAGCAAACATAATGTGCTAAGTATTAAAATGCAGCTCAAGTGTGGAATAAACAAGTACAAACAAAGTTTTGAGTCAGTAACTTCCATAGCAAGTAGTTTTGACTTTGAAAAAATTCCAAGAACTCTAATCCACACAGCAACCTCAACCCTCATTCTTTTTAGTTTATAATCTTAACAGTAAGATCTGTTTTTTCCCCCCTTTGTTCATCTTGTTCAATGCCGGTAAAACATGATGACGCGCAAGGGTACAGTGTGGGCAGAAATCAACCACATAGCCAGAATAAACTAATAATCTAGTCAGCAGCTTTTCATACATAACTATGAACAGCATAGAACTTACCACAGTAATATACAAGCACACAGGGCTCAGTACCTTGATATGAGTGACAATGCAACCAGTTTTCAGAATATCTGCTTAAGACTGAAGGGTAACAAAACTTAACTAGCAGTTCATTCAGACGGTAAATATGAAAAAATTGGGCAAAAATACTTTATTTTGTGAGCTTTTGCAGATAAGCGGAAGCATTATCCAATTACACCAGTGGGAAATGGTCAGAACTCCCATCCTGAGACAGAGTTTGTCTTGAAGATTCAGAAGCATTTCACAATCCCTACCCCTAGAAAACTGCATATCTGAGGAAGGAAAATTTGCAAATTCCACATTCTGGAAGCCTCACTGTCAATAAATTGACGCTTTTTTTTAATACTTTAGAATCAACTGTGTAGAAGTTACTATGCAAGGGCATTTTTAAACCCTTTCAGTCCAGTCAAAACCAAGCTGCAGCAGTTTCTCCTGTTAATAAAGAAGTAGCTGGTGTAGGGAAACAGTAAAAAATGGAAAAAAGCAATAATAATAAAAAATATTTCTAGGCTAGTTGCTACAGCAATTCTAGGAATAAAAGTGAATGTTTCATATACAATAAGCAGAAATGGCTTTGATTCTGAAGGAGGAAGGTTTTGAGGTTTGCACCATTAATACAGCACATCTTCACAACACTATGCTTGCCCTGGGGAAATTACATTTTCCTCTCACTTGGCAATAGAATCTGCTCGATAGCATGCAACAGTTAAGCCAGGACTATAAGAACTGTGAATGAAACTTTCACAACGTAACTCCTTTTAATACATTTCAAGCTGTCTTAAGAGATCAGTTTGTGCAATTAAAATGAGCTCAGAAACAGATCATACATCTACGAAACAGCTATTCAGCCTAAAGTCCAAATTTAATCTGAAGTAAAATTTTGAAAATAAAGAGAAGCGTATAGCATGAGTCAAGCTGTGCTAAATATCACTAAAGATCATTACTTTTTTAACATTTCTTCTTTCTTTTTGTATTGGTCACTTCCTTTTTCAAATGGGAACCCGCTGAACTGACCCACATTCTTCTTGAGGGAAGCAACCTAGAACAGAACATGCAGATTACTTTCCATGGCAAGTAGTTTAAAAGATTTCATACAATTACAGTTGTTAACTTTTCATATGAGAAAAACCTATTCTAGCATTTAGCTTTCTGATGACAAGAAGTTCTACCCTTTAAGTTATACCCTAGATGCATTATGTCTCTATCTCATGACAGCCAAACAACAACAGTTAATTTCTTGTTGTCTTGGTACTTTTAATTCCTTTTAATAACTTACCAGGCAAAAAAATCACCTGCCATTTCAAGTTTCTCTATAACTTACTGCATGATTATTTACAGGTTTGCACAACTATGATCATATGAAGCCTGTTGCATACTTTGTACCATGTAATTTGTTATAGAATGGCGAATTTTATTTTTACTACACAATCTGCTAAAGCAGATTTGCTTTATTAGCATTTCTAAAGTCTTACATTGGACTGTGATTGTACTTCTGAAACTTTTCTGTAGCATCAAATTTTTGCATTTCCATACCACCTGATTTACAAGGTCTACCATTATACCTGTGGTCTGAATAGGGTTGGGACATTCATTGTGACAGCCCTTGTAATGGGAAAATTGTGCCCATTAAGGTCCCAAATATATTTAAGTTCTTTGTTTTCACTCCATCTCTATTTACCAAAACAGAATTTTAAAAACTTCCCCAAATCTTTTATTCTTCTGAGATCTTAACACTATCAAGAATAATTTGAACTCACTTTCAACAGTTCTACAAATTTTGTTCCTGGTGTTTCTCCATTAGTTTATAATTTTACCAAAGCTAAGCTCCTTTTCCAAAGAGAATTATCTTTGTCCAGCACCTAGAGAAAATTTGCAGATGGCATTGGTATGTTTTATTAAGACTGTTAATTAAGATCCAAAGCACACACAGAATGTGCACACAAAACAACATCTGATCTTCACTATATTAAACAGCATTCTGAGTTCCCAACAGTCCTGATTAAATACGGTTTTGGATGAAACCATATCGATGTATTTCCAAGCAGATAATTACATTCTCCCATCTTTGGACTCAAACCACTGGGATGCTGCAGCAGTTCAGGTGGACTTTCCAACAAGTCTATGTCTAAAAGACTAAATGTGGGAGGGCAAAGCAAAGGGGGCGTGGAATTACAATCAAATAAGTGGAGGAGGGGGGAGGGGTAAGAGCTGTATTCCAATAGCAGTTGCGCCTAATTAGTATGATTTAGGAGTGTTAGATATCAATTTACAATTACATAATTTGCACATAATTATGAAACTGCAAACAGTTGTGTGTCTATTGGTTGATTAGAGTATTTATTATTGATTACTACATCAATTATTAACAACAGTATCATTGAGTTGTTAGTTTCTTAGTAGTGTGCTGCACAATCAGTAAACAATACAGTCTCTTAAGTGTATATCTCAGATCTGCAATCTAAAGCGTGAGAGATGGACTCTGAGGCAATGGTATGCCAGTACCTCCTCCCAAAGACAGTAGAAAAGTGTTATTGGTTTCATGAAAAGTTAATGGATGTAGTTTGGTGACTTCCACAATAAAGTCAGTTAAATGAGAAAGTGACATGGTTCCATTATTATACTTTTCCTGTCAAACAATGAAATTTAATTGCAGGACAACCTAGAATTTTGCAGAACTCTGTACGAACCAAGTCATAAATTCTCTAGTCTGATTTATTGCCATACTGAACACATAGCGTAATTCACACAATTAGGTTTTAATGAATATATACTGTTCTTTTTCTGAGTACTTGAGGCAACAGATCTTTCTTTGCTACTTAAGCAAGCATTGCATTTGCAGCAGTGGTCTGAGATATTACAGCTAGCATGGATCTGTACTAGTTCAGTTCCTGGTTTCTGTGCTGGCTGTTCAAATATCCAAAATACCAAAGAGGTTAAAGCCAAATTCCTATAAATATGGTAAGTGTATTGAAATAGTAAAATGTAGTCTGCCTTGTTTTCTCTACATCTGTTTTACCTCTATTAGCAAGGAAGATGGGTCATGTTTACACTGAAATTTAAGGCATGATCACTAATACGTACAGGGCTCCAAGAAAGATTTGCTATTATATTTAAGTTTCATCCTTAAATAGAAAAGCAAGCATACCAGTTTTCAACTAATATTTTAATTGCCTTAGATAAATGTGATAAAAAACACTATAAAGACTTCACATATGATGTAGTTTTACTTTCTACTGCTTTGTGCAAACCAAAGGAGAAAATTACTAGGTAAGTAGCAATTTATTAAAACCCACTAACAGGTTTCAAACATAAAAGAAACAGAAGTACTAGGAAAAAGCTACGTTGAACAAAATAACTACATGGAGTCTTTTTACTATATTCCACAGCTCAGCAGCTTTTAGCATGTGAAACAAATTATACCCAGCTCATCCTCATAAGGTAAACCACCCCTCCTCCCATTAAAAAAAATTAAACAAAATCTACATTCAAGCAGACTTACAATTCAGTACACTTTTCCATAGTATTTTTACAGGGAGAGTAGTTTACAGGAGTTAGAAAAGCTACGAGCTTGCTTAACTGGTCCTGCAATATTCATTTTCCAAGTAGTTTGTAATAAGTTGCAAGAAGTAGATCCCCATGTACAAATATAAGAAAAACCCTATACTACAAATATTTTCACTAAGCATGAGAACTAATAGATATACAAGACTGATTTTAAGTTCTTACAGTGCCTGGCCTGTTGTAGAGGAGTTTGTGCAGGTTCCTAAGTTCATCTGTCTTCTTTTTACTCAGAAAGAACTGTATCCTTTCAATTTCACAGAGTTTTTGTCCTTTTCCTGAAACAGTTAAAATATGTGATTCATCACATTCCTATTTACCTGTGTGTTTATAATTTCAAATATCTACTATTTTTTTTAAAAAAACTAAGTTATTTTAGAATAGCATCAGGCATTACAATAGGTCAAACATTAAGCAGACCTTTTCCTATCAATTAGGCATCCTGACAATCTCTTTGTTTTCTTACTTGATAGTACCTAGACTAGGGTACAAAGACTTGACACTTCTTTTTATTCTAGTTTCTCCCACCTTTGTCAGTGGTGGCGTTGCACTGAAAGTACCAGGTAAGTTTAAACATTATGTAACTTCTATGGTGTAAATTGATGCTACAGAGTAAAAGAGGTTTTTCATAGAATTATAATAATCTTACTATTTTAAAATGTATCATGACTCTGTTAAGTTAGGTCTCATCTACAACAAATTAATAATTTGATCTTTTAACACGTTTCATTACCGTTCCCAACACTCACAATTCTTACGTGAGAATACAAGCTTACCTGGTGTAATTGTAAAAGGTTCCTTTTGCAACGAGGATACTTGCATGGTCAGTCGGTCTACCTTCTTTTTCTCCCTTTTTCCTTCAACAATGAGACTCTTCTCTGCAAAAGACAGCTTCCTTAAACACAGTATTTTTTCATTACACGAGCAGATTCCACTGTGGTGACCAACAATATGACACTAAATCTTTGCAAATGCAAATCAAAAATGGATATAACTGGGTACTATGACACTTTCAAACCTTTGGCTAATAGGTCAATGGGATTCTATCGAGCTGTGTGTCGGAGTCTCTAGTTCTTAACCACAATCCTGCTTACAACATAACCTTGAAGACAAAACTGGGCATTTCCTAAAGGAAACCTCACCCCACAATGGAGATTGAAGCACTGGACATTTTCAGAAACCCATCCTTCTCTCCCTTCACTGCCTTTCTGAGGTACATAAATGACACCATTTGCATGGTCTCCTTCTGGGATGCCCTAGCCCCTACATGCAGTTACACTTTAGCCCTCTCAAAAGGAATACTACCACCAGATGGGCAAAAGGTAAGTCCAGCACGCCTGCAGACACCTTCTCACTGCTGGAGTGGAGGACCCACACAGATCAGCAAGAGAGGCAGAAACACAGTGGAACTGTACTACACCTCACAGGGCCACTCAGCACAGCACTCTACAGGGCACAATACAAGTGTTAGAAATACTACAAGAATACTATTCCCAGTAATTCTGGTACTGATTAGTAATGAGCAGCTATAAATAAACATTTATATTGGTTTATGTGCCTATAGCTACTTTAATGACACTGCGTCATGAGAAAATCCCAAAGCTTCACTTAAACATTTCATACTAAAATACTTGACCTCAAATCACATATCAAACTATCCTTAGTGCTAAGCAGATGGGGTCTCCTGGCTTTAACATATGAAAGCAGCTTCAAGATGTGTATGAACATCCTCAAAACTAGATAGGTATCTGCTGAAAACGGAGCAAAACATACTTATGTGTACAGAGGAAACAGCTGTTTCCAAAAAAACTATTTCTATTACTCTACTGTTTCCCAAACAGCATCACCTTTTTTCTTTCTACTACCTCTCCTAAAGGCAAACCTCAGCTCTTAAGAATCCATGACCATCAGTGACTTGCTGTCACAATTCAAACCCCAGCCTGCAACTTAGCACCACAGAGTTGCTCGATCTCTTCCTCCCCCACCCCTGGTGGGATGGAAGAGAGAATCAAAAGGGTAAGAGTGAGAAACCTCGTGGGTTGAGGTAAAGACAGTTTAACAGGTAAAGCCAAACCTGCACATGCAAGCAAAGCAAAACAAGGTATTTGTTTACTACTTCCCATTGGCAGGCAGGTGTTCAGCCATCTCCAGGAAAGCAAGGCTTCACCACACCTAACAGTTACTCGGGAAGACAAACATCTTAACACCAAACCTCCCACCTTTCTTTCTTCTTGCCCCAGATTTACATGCCGAGCGCGACATCATGTGGTATGGAACATCCCTTTGGTCAGTTAAGGTCAGCTGTCCAACTGTCTCCCTTTCCAACTTCTTGTGCACCCCCCAGCCTACTTGCTGGCAGGGTGGTGCGAGGAGCAGAAAAGGCCTTGACTCGGTGTAAGCACTGCTCAGCGATAACTAAAACATCCCTGTATTATCAACACTGTTTTCATCAAAAACATAGCCACATACTTGCTACTATGAAGAAAGTTATCTTTATCCCAGCCAAAACCAGCACACTCGGTTTTCACTGTGATATGCTGCAGCTCTATTTACGTGAATGCTTTCATTTGCAAAATAGGTGCCTAGAGATTTCATGATAGGAATGAACATTTTCGCACAGTAGTTCCTTTATCATATCTTGTATTCCTTGACTACCCTCCTCAGTTACATGTCACAACAAAAAACCTGCCTTGCTTGCTCATCTTATATCACCATGACTTTTATTAACAAAATTAGTCAAATGGAATTTCTCCCCTCCACTATAATTAAATTTTGGTACCCAGTAAATTAATTCACAGTAGTTAAGCAAGGATATCTGTATTGGTTCCAAAGCCACTGCAGAGATTTTTCAAGTTTCTCTTTTGCAAACACAGATCATTTCAGAGTGCTACTGGAAAAAAAAAAAAGGATTTCTTTTTGGATATGCATTTTTACAAACATAATTTTATAAAGGACACTACCTCTTATAATCACTTAGAAGTTCATACAACAACAAACCACTAGTGTAGGAATCCAGAATGCTGGCAATTCCTTCAATCAGCCCTGAGGAACATCAGCATCGCTTTTTCTAGCGTTGCCTGTTACAGTCTACTGAGAAGCGATTTATGACCCGTGAGACAGATGCACCATAGATTCTCCTAGACAGTAATTGTACAATTAAGCATCACAGGAGACTGCATTCAGCAACCTTGGCATTTTTAAAGGACAACTTATACAGTGGAAAAAACACATACCTTTTTCTTCTTCCTCCTCTTCTTCCTCTTCTTCATCTTCATCACTTTCCTCAGCTTTGTTTTCAGTTTCAGGTTGTTTCTCATCTGCTTTTTCAGATGACATTGTATCTTCTTTTGAGGAAACAACAGAAGACATGATGTATGGTTCTGTAAAAGGCAGTCCAGGAAACCATCAACATAGCATTATACATGAAAAATACAGGAAACTTGCCTTTTTTAAAAAAAAATCTTCTTGTACAGTAGAAATAAGTGTCATAACACTCATATTGTGATTGTTCACATTAAGATACTAGAGTATTCCGCATACACAGAATACATAAAATTTTTCAGTAGGAATTGCTTCAGAATTCCATTCTTCAACTAGCCTGGTTAAGAACAGTTTATAAGGTTATCAATTCTTTCCACACACAAGTCTTCAAGGTTGCTTTGTGAGACAGAAACACCCACTCAAGGCAGCTGATGCTGTTATCTATTAAGAACTGCAGTGTTTTAAGTTATCACAATTTTTGTGCACCATGTTATTAACTGTGATCAGAAATAACTATTCAGTTTACCATGCATACAAGTTTCCTAGTAAGTTAAACAAACTACACATTTAGATTGGGAATGGGAAAAGTGAAATAAAAGTTACAAGCAATTCAGAAAAATTTAACACTGCTTTCAAAATTCAAATAGCCTTGACATCTTAGGGCTTGAAAATGCTTTTTTGGTTTTAATCTGCAGATCTACAATAAAAAAGAATAAATGCTTCACACTTAGCATATTTAAAAGGAGTCTTTTCTTAGCATTTGAAGTGGCTTAAACGGTAATTTTAAAACATCTCACTTTTGCAAGTGCTGTTTCCTTACTGACAGAGAATGCCCATCTAACAAAGGAAGATAAGCATATCTGTTCATTTTCGAAAAATTCTAGTTTTCAGAATCTTCCACTGTTTACAAACCTGGAACAAAATACATCATCAGCTGTATAAGTCCTTGGGGGAAAAAAAAAAATCACAATCAACTATTTTCCTTTTACGATATTAAAGCCAGTAAGATCTGCAAGAGGTCAGTCTCAATAAACAACAATGAAATCAACCGCTTGTAGGCAATATCAGCAGGTGTCAGAGAACAGCAGCGCTCCAGATAACAGGAAAAAAACGAGTTACGTTACCACTAGTAAGGGCAAAAAAGAAAGTTTACTCCTTCGTTGAATCACTGGGGAGAAACATGTAAAATATCTTTTGGGGCATTACTACCAGAATTTCATTTGACACAAAAATGTAATCCGACTTTTTCGTGATATTATTCTCTGAATTTTACTCGTCCGCACAAGTGGAAAAAAAACCCTCAACAAGTGAAGTACTACGTGCTGTCTCTCCTTCCACTTTCAACAGGAGCAGAAGGGAAAGAGGGAAGTAAGTGACTGCTTAGCTTTTCAGCAACCCGGTCTGTGAGGACGGCTTGCTTCGGCGAAAAAGGGTACCGGGATCCACCTTTAGGAAGGCTCCAGCCGGAGGTATTTTCGGCCGGGGGAAGAGTACCTCATAAACCGGCCCGAGAAGGACAGTTTCACACAACAGCTCCTCCCGCACTTTTCGGACACGGACTCGCCACCTGTCCCCTTCCCGACGTGCGAGGGGGAGGCCGGGGAAAGCGATGACGATGGGCAGTGCCCGGAGGAGCCGGCAGCCGAGGGAGAAGAGCGGCGGGGGCAGCGGCGAGCGCCGCCCCCCTCCCCGAACCAGGAGGCGGCGTTCCACCCCCTTCCCGCCGCCGGGCCGGTCACAGCGCCCGGGAAAAACGCGACAGGCACAAACACCGTCCCGCCGATCGGCCGCTCTCTCGCCCCTCTCCCCCGGAATCAACAAGGTTTTCAAAATGGCGGGTTGGCGGGCGGGGAGAAGGAAGCGGGAAGGCGGCGGCCAATCACGAGCCCGCAGCCCGGACGGCGCGGGGCGGCGGC
>VXBO01006684.1:206531-317347 GCA_013400135.1 Rhinoptilus africanus
AAAAAAAAAAAAAGATGTGACCTTACTTGGCACAGAAGGTCACATATCTTGGCTTTCCATCTGGTTAAGTAATTCAGTTGAAAAATGAGCTAAGCAACAAAGCCATTTTTGTCATTTTTGTGAGTGCCTTACAAAAATACTTGCTTGAAATGCCTTCACTTCACACTTCTTCAGAGCTACCTTCCTGCCCAGTGCTAAACACAGCCCTCTGTCTTCACGGCATTTTGTGCCTCACAGAAAATGAATAGGAGTCTCTGGGCTTGCATACATAGGAACATTCATGAAAAATATTGCAGATTAACTCCATGGACCTTCTGGAATATGAATTGGAGCTAACTTCAAAAGTGTATTAATTAAATCACGTTGAAATCTGTTATGGATACTTTTATTTGGAAGTTACTTTTGTTTGTTTAGCTGACTTCTAAAGTAAATTAAACAAAAGCGTTTTACAATCACTTTTAAACTCTATTTATGTTTTATCTAATACATTTTAAAAGCTTATTCAAATTAATCTTCCTGAAGGTTCTGGCAAATAAACCCTGCTAAGTTTTAGTCTACTTCTCTGTTGTGCTCTTCTCCTTAGGCTGCTGGACAAAGAGTGGGAGAACAACATGTGCGCTTGCTGTGCAGCTGGGGTAGTTCACAACTGGGACATGGCCCAAACTCCTGTTCAGAGAAAGCAAATACAGTGGTCTATGAACTGGGATGTCAGGAGGCCTGGACAGATGGCTTACTGTGCTGCAGCAAGGGCCATCTTTGGCAGAAGGGGAGGCAGGCAGCAAAAGGGGCAACATCTTCAGTGTTCCCTGACATCTTCAGTTGCAGGATCTGGCAGGACTTGCATGAGCAGCATTGAGTGTCTCCGTGTGAATGAGCTTTCTGTCTACAAACTGTGAAATGGGAACATGCTCTCTCCTGGAAATCTGTAAAAAGTGAAGGCATTAAGTTAAACGGTTTAGATTTTTTTTCTTTTTTTAAGTTTCTGTTTTCCTGATAACTGAAGGTGTATCTTCCAAGCAAAGTTGCAGTGGAATAAGGCAGGATGTACACAACTTCCGTTGCTCCACACTGGCCCCTGTTATGGGTATTGAATATTCTTGTTGAATGTGAAGTAGTTCATTATCCTGGAGCGTTCAACTCGCTGCATGTGGGAGAAGTTATTGAGCATTTGAATTTGCGCTGTAAATTCATGCCGTCAGTTAATACAGAGCAGCTTCTTTGTGCAGATAAGCTGTAAGAGTCCTTTTTCATTCATGCAAGGACATATATCCTTGAATATCTTTCCACACTCTTCCAGCAGTAGAAAAGTCTGGTCTCATGCTGTGGACATCCCTGATGTCAAAGACACTCATGCAATGAGGCCATCCTGCAGAAACTGTGTGCAAGAGGAAATTTTGAATGCAGTTAGTGGTGGGATAAGACGCTTTTCCTTCTCTGGAATTATGATTAAATTTTATACAGACTGATTTGGATGAACATACAGAATCTTTCTCATTTATGTGGTTCTGGCTAGCAGCGCCGACTACTTTTCAAACTTAGTGTGTCGTAATGCATATTAAACTCCTTTATAAGCTTTAAGTAGCTACGTATCACTTTATTCTCCTGTAATTTATTCCCAGTAATCTGGAATTTTCCTGGTAGTAACCTGCAAAAAATATGCTCCCTTAAACGTTCCTGATGCTTCCCAAACTAAATATTCCCTTTTGACTAACGAAACAGATCACATTCTTTGGCATGGGCCCTGCTTCTGACCTCAGAAAAACAGTCTTGAAAATGAATTCAAACAGTTCAGAGCAGTTGGAAACAGCTTTTTTTGGAAGTGCTACTAGGTGTTGGTTTCTACTTTCTTCTGAGGATACCTGGGTTTGTGCCTGGGGTTCTTCTGTCAAGGCTCATGAAAGTATTGTTCATAGACTTGTAATCATTTATATTCTGTCTTTTGCTCATGTTAATTAAATGTTAAATCCTTACAGTATATTAAAACTATTAAATTTTTTTAAAGCATTTTTTCCCTACTTGCATTCTGTTTCTGCCTTTGTGGCATTGAGAACTGGCCCATTTTGCCTTTCTGTGTTGCATTTTATTCTGTCAAATACTACATAATATGTAAGCTTGTATGTATTTGTTTATACCAATTGGCATTTTCACATACATTTGAAAAAATCAAAGAAAAATCAAGTATTTCGGCATATTTTAAAATGGAATGCATAGGTTATTTTAAAAACTAATTAACTGATGTTCATTTATAGCTGATGAGGAGAGGGGTGAAGGGACAAATGTTGTACATTTGTACAGTTGTACATTGAAATGGAAACAGATCTCCAGGTGCTTCCAGTGTGTAAGATGAGGATGGGAAGAAAAAAACCAGATAAAGTAAAATGATTTGTTTTATTTAGTAAATAGTAATGGGACTAGGAAAAAAACAGATACAGAGAAATAAAATGTTTTGTTTTATTTAGTAAATAGTAATGGACTAGGAAGAGAACTCCTGTTTCTTTACTGTGGTGCTGCCTTAGTGGGACCACTCTGCTGTATTAGTCCTTAAACTGCCAGAAGAAAAAGAATAATATGAAATGGTCTCCGCAGAGTGGAAGGATGCAGAAACCGTAAACCCCCCTAAAACACAGGAAAGTTTCACATCTGCCTGGGTGTTCACCCATCACAGTGGGGATTGGTTGAAGTTTGCAGAGAGCAAAGGCGCCGGCCTGTGCCTGTTGTCCTCACAAGGTGGATCTCTGCTTCCCTTGGGGGAATCCCAATTGTCCTCCGTTTTTCATTGAAGTCGGTGTAAGTCTGTGTTTCAGCTGGAGGGGGTGTCCCTGTCCTCCCCCTGCCCACCCACCGCGTGTCACTGCCCTCTTTTATGCTGCTGCTAGCATTCATTAATGGGATGATTAGCTGGATAATCGACGTGGTCCAGTTGGAAATGGATCGGGTTTTTTGTGATTGTAGGATCAAGGCTCTGATCAGCTCCCAGACCTTGCAGGTCATCGGCCTACACCAGTGCTATTCTGGCACAAGTGAGAAGTCAGTACCATCTTTTTTTTGGGGGGGGGTGGTGGGCAACATAAAATTAGTTCAGTTTCAGATGAGAACTGTGCCCTGAGCATGTGGCTGGATGTGATGCTGTCTGGTACAACTGCATCTCCTGCAGAAAGACGTGGGTTTCTCTTGCATTTCTGTACCTAGAATACGCTTCCTCTGTTCCTGGGGCAAGAGAAATCCAGTAAACTGGTCTGATGGAAAACTGTTCGTTCTTGTTTGGAGGCTGGCAGAAGACTGAGTAAGTTTTCTGTCAGATGAGCTTGCTGGACTGTCTTGCTTTGTGACCACACAGTTATTAGATCTGGTGGAGAGGAAGCCAAGGAAGGCAGGGGTGAGGGGAAGGAGGCAAATGAGAGCTCTTCTTTCAGGGAAAGACCACAGTTGCACCAGATTGGAAGATGCTGGAGACATCCTATTCCATCACATCTAAATATTTAAAACAATAAATTACAGTGTGAGTAAAGTTTCAGTTCAGAGGTGCTTTTCTTTCTTTCCTCACAGTTCTAATTACTTGATTTTGAATCAACAAGTTTTCTTTGACGTGAGGGAAAAATGTAATAAGAATCAGAAATACTTTGTCATTAGCAAATTAAAATACTATGTTTTAATCTTTGAATTCTTTTGAATACTTCTGGGTTTTTAGCTGTAATATGAAATGTTTATCTTTTTTTTGTGTATCTATAAAGTCAGTCTCAACCATGTGATTTTGCAGTATCCACAGAGATTAATTTAGTTTGTGGGCTTAAAATCAAATGTAAAGTAGTATGAACAATAGTTACACATTTTATTTATTGTAAAACACTAGATTTTGACATAGTAAAAGCAGACATATTAGAACTGTAATTTATTTTATTTTGATATTAAAAATATGTCTCCAAAAATTTGAACTCACACTTAGTTGTTTTCACATTTGAATACATTTATTTCATGTTGTAGATGACTCAGATTCCCACCAGCTTGCTGAGTCTGTTAATTTGCAAAAGCTATAAAAGGCAGACATTTAAAAAAGTCATAGACTGTGCAGTGTGCCTTTCAGCCCTAATTACATGCTCATTACCTCCTAGTCCCCTTGTTTGGTTTGTATCCTGGTTTGTTGTCCTCAGAAGACACATGCATGTCCTATTTTGTCCTGAGTTGCTTCCTAGGAATTAAGGGAGCTCTGATAGTCCTCTTGTCTTCCACCAGCTCAGTAGATCCCACTAGTGTATGAAAGTGCACAGGAATGAACTGAAGCGCAGGTTTCAGGGAGAAGCTGTGCTGGTAAATGTACAGAGTGACTGAGAGCATGTATGTGGTGATACCCTTGGGATGGCAGGAGGGATGATGGAGAAGAGAAAGCTCCAGGGACCACCTTATAGTGGTCTCCCTGTACCTAAAGGGGGCCTACAGGAAAGATGGGGAGGGACTCTTTCTCAGGGCGTGTAGTGATAGGATGAGGGGTAACGGTTTTAAACTGGAAGAGGAAAGATTTAGATTAGATCTTAGGCAGAAATTCTTTACTGTGGGGGTGGTGAGGCACTGGAACAGGTTGCCCAAGGAAGCTGTGGATGCCCCATCCCTGGAAGTGTTCAAGGCCAGGCTGGATGGGGCTTTGAGCAACCTGGTCTAGTGGAAGATATCCCTTCGCAGGGGGGTTGGAACTAGGTGATCTTTAAGGTCCCTTACAAACAAAACCATTCTGTGATTCTATATACTAGTATCAGTGTAGAAAGAGCCAATATCCTTTTCTTTTTTACCTCTTTTTCATATGGTATTTCTGTAGTACTGAAGGTGAAACGAGTACTAGCTTTTCTTGGTGTGTGGTTGCTATCAGAAGCTGAGCTGTCTCAGACAGGGTACAGTGAAAAGGGAGCTGCTAGAAGGAAAGAAAACACCATGCTATGTTAGCCAGAGATATTAAAGTACACAGCAGAGATATTAAAAGATATTAAAGCACCGTGGAGCTGAACAACTTTCCAGAGCAGTTCAGAGCAGTTGCTTTCCCCCCCTACTTTTTAATTAAACTGTAAGCAAATATTTAAATGTATATCATGAGTGCTATAAAGAACACATTTAAAAGTTCCCAAATCCTATTGCTCTTCTGTTTATGTTTATTTTGAAAGAGAAACTTACTGGTTTTAATGTGTGTGGAGCATTGAGTTCTAGCACATTTTTTTTCTTACGTCAGTGTTGATAAATGTATGTTTTGAAGGCATGACCATAAAGGTTTGAGCCTGTTTTTGTAGGAAGGACAAGTATAGATACAAGACTGTGATTAATAACTGAATAAAACCAGGCTTCATAATGTTGTATAAATATTAGAGATTTCTGTGCCAAATATTGCTTATCGTGTCATAGATTGCTATGAGGAACAATGCTCTAAATGCAAGGAATTAAAACCGCACTTGTCTGAAGTCTGTGAACAGCTGCAGTGAGACCCTGGACGCGTGCTCAGAGCAGCACTGCTGGACCAGGAGAGCAGCCACTGCTCAGAGGTGGGCATCTGCCTCTAAAGGTCCAAGATTGTGGCCTCCAGTTTCTGGTGGTTTACTATTATTATCTGCTCTGAACTGCTGAATTTTAGTGTCACTGACACCACTCTAATTCCATATAATCCCCCCAGTTTACTGTGTGAGATCTGTGAAAGGCTGATGGCTGCTGTCTTTAAACCCTTCATAACTAGAGGTGAATATTGTGTACCAGCGCTACAAACTAATTTTGTCAGGCAGGCTGATGGCAGTAGCATATACTGCCATTCTGCAGCAGGTCTTCACTGAAAGGGTTGTCAAGCATTGGAAGAGGCTGCCCAGAGAAGTGGTTGAATTGCCATCTCTGGAAGTATTTCAAAACATATAGATGTGTGGTGCTTAGGGACATGGTTTAGTGGTGGACTTGGCATTGCTAGGGTAGCAGTTGGACTTGATGATCTTAAAGATGTCTTCCAATCAAAGTGATTCTATGAGTCTATACATCTTGATATAATTTCTGTTCAATGTACTTTTAAAAGATAAAGGCAGAAGTACTTGTAACATTTGTAACTACAGAATTACAGTTCTCTTTAAAGCATTTGCAGAAGATGCACATTCATGTTACGGTTTTCAGATGAAGAAAATAGGCTTGGTTACTTGAGTTGCCATCTGCAGAGTCACCTCTCAATGGGGACCTGTAGTGCATGTATTTTTTCTTTTTTTTTTAAAGGGGAAGAGGAAAATATATTGAGTAAATTCGGTATATAATATTGTGTCTTTCTCAAGGGATAGACTAGTTGGTAGTTTTGTGCTATGTCAGAGTGAAAAGGAAACCTTGTGTTTGTGACAATTGACTTGATAGCAGCTGTCAAACATGATTTCAAGTCATGGGATGTATTTGAAAATTTTCTTGTCCAACAAAGGCATGCTCAGTTCATTCCTGACCTTAGAAATTATTACTTGTTTTAACAAAACATTCTTCTGGCATCCATAGTCTCCGTGAAGTTGGACCAGTAGGGTTCTTTAAAATTAATCTATATTATCGTTAATATAATAAACCAGTCCTATTTCCTCTGTCAGAGCATCATAATTAATTTGTTCTAGTGTCAGTCTGCTTGTTTTCATGCTGCTTTTTCATCTTCTGATAGAGGTTACAGGAAGAGGGAAATCATAACAGGACACTGAGAATGCAACTCTAATTTACATGTAAAAATATAATAATAGTAAAGTAGCAGTGAATTTCCTTTGGGAGAACAAGATTTTCTTCTATGATACTGTTGTTCTTCATAAAATGTGCTTTGACCTTGTGGTTAATGACCTCAATAGAGTAATTTCGTTGACCTAAAATTACTACAGGATTTTATGTATTTTCCTTTTGCTTCTTATCCCTTAATAATTTTATTGATCCTGATGGGAAACATAAATTTAATTTACATTTAGATAACCAACTTGTGCTAATGCTAGGGACTTATAAGCAGTTCTAAAGCTTTCGTACAAACGTGGTATAACTGAGGTCAGTGAACTGATGTTTTCATTCCATATTTAAAATAATTCATGCTTTTTGTCCTTACAGTGACTGCAACACAAAAATATCCTTTCAAATCCCTGAAGTAAGAATCTTGTAAACAAACATGTAGGAGTTAAGATATTAACATATTCTATATTCTTCCTAATGGCGGAGTAAGCAAGTAGTTACTAAATGGCTTTTCATGTATCTGACTTGCTTAATAGAGCTTAGACAAAGCTGATGTTATGCTTCATAATCCCATTATTTCAGCATCGTTTCTTATTGTACATAATATATCATTAGACTACGGCAAATCTAAAGGGACTCCGGAATGAGAGTCTTGCACATCTTGAGGATAAACATCAGTCTTGTCAGAGGGAATGTCTTTGCTATCAAACTTTATTCTCAAAACTCTTGCACAGGCTTTCTAAAAATCAAGAAGTTATAGACATCTAATATTATGTATACAAGTATTTTATATATTTCCTTTTATTTCACTGCAGGATTACATTTCTTGTTCTTTTTCAATTGCAACCATGCACTGGATATAAAAAGCTACTATGAATTATGAAAGAAGCAGGAATAAAATGTCAAAATATTTTAGTATTTATTGTATTATCTCCCTAAATAAAAAGCTTTGGTGTGGATGAAGAATTGCCTTTCTTGCTGAGAACAAGTATCCTACAGGAAAAAATGTTTGAGAATCTTGGTTAAATTCACCTTAATGAGCTGCATCAAAGCTAATTAAACTGATGTGGAAGTACCAGTGACCTGGACAATTCTGAATGCATAGTGGGGTCTAGGAGAATTGTAAAAGCTGAAGTAAATTCATAACCTCCTGAGAAAGTTTCATGTCTCCAATAAGTGGCAGTGTTATATTCAGTCCTTTGCCTTTGCCTTTGCCAAGGCCAAAACCTCATGCTGTTCTTCTGAAAATACAAGATGGATAGACAGATCTTCAGATAAAGTGTATGTGTGAGGGGTTTGGGGATTTGGAGCAGGGGGGGTTGGGTTTAGGTTTTTTGGGGTTTTTTTTGAAAGGCGCTTTAAGAGTCTGGGTATGGAATTTCAAATGATACTGGTTTGACAATGTAAAGAACAACTCTCTGGTGTTTGTTTGTAAGTACACAAGTAGTTTTTTAAATGCTAAGTGATGAGAATACATTTTTCTTTCAGGTCCGGATCACGACTACAGTGGATGAAATAGAGTTTCTAAGGTGTAACCAGCAGTAGCTTGCTGATGTTACGATGAGAAAAGGACATTAGTTACCATTTTGTATTAACTTCATCGTGATATTAGAGCTGTGTGGATAAGAACCAGTTTCCCCTTAATAAAGGGAATGGTCATCCTGCTGTGATAGCTAGCAACGACCCCTCACTGGGAAATCCATAGTGCTTGTTAGTGGTGTGTGCTGAAAGATTCAGTAACAAGTACTGTACTGATAAACTTTTTTAGGAACATGAACTCAAGGTGCTGGCGATTACAGAGTGGATCAAAACAAATGCTTTATCTGTGGAAAGCTATACTCACCTCGCATTGCCTAATTCTGGGGAGCTCATTTACAGGAAGGATTGTTAATCCATGCAAAGGCAATGAAGAGGCAGTTGTCTTACATTTGCATCATTGAGACTATGTCTCTGTAGGGTTGTGGGCTGTTTCATGTTCAGATAGGCACTGTACCTTTCTTTACCTCAGACAAGGCCTGGATGCAGTCTTCCATCACAAGATGCAAGACCATGCCGGAGAGGAAAGTAAGTGTAGAGCTTAAAGGGCAGAAAGCTGAAAGGTCAAGATTTTCTGATAGCCCAGTTTGTTCCTAGGTGTCTATTTAAATAAGGTGTTGCCCTGGACCTATCAGTTCACTCAAAAAAGCTGTGAAGATTGAATGCTTCTGAAAAACCGGTTCACCTCCTCAGCTTTGTGTCCTTGGGTGAAATACTGCTGCTTCTGTGTGAATCTCACAAAAAAATGATACAGTACAAGCCTGTCTACCTCCTGCTACTTGTGTGGGGTACTAGGTACCCTTAAGGTCCGCCTTCATAAACTCTTCCACATTTACCACCTTGGGACGAGTGTTTCATGGCTGGGGGAGGGAGAGCTAAAGAGACAGAAAAGAGTTATCTGTTGACTATTGGGTGTGCAAGAAGTTGATCTGGTCCAATCCTTTCTTTACTTCCTTCATCCTCCAGCTTACCCTCCTTAAAGAGGCAATCCTTAAAGAGGCAATCAGGTCATGTCTAAGAGAGTCACTGTTAATGATCTGCTGGCTCCTGTCTGAGCCATCCCAGAAGGCCCCTTCCTTGCAACAGAAATACTTGCTTTTTCCTCATTGATCTGAACCTTCCACAGAGTTGATACTAGTTTGGTCCAGGAGATCCTGGGATGACTGAGGGGATCACTGTGTGTAGTAGATGTGTAGAAATCTCTTGAGCTGTTTCCAAAGCCGAAGCCTCTGCAGGCTCAGTCTTGACTTGGAGAAGAAGCCTGTCAATTAAAGCAAAGGAAGCAATGGAGAAGCTGTGAGAGGGCTCAAAGACACCCCATTTAGGAGTTCGTTTACCTGTATTCACTGCAAGTCAGCTGAACTGCACTGTGAGATAGACCTCAAGCTTTATTTCAAAGCTGATGTGAAAGGTAAGAATGAGGGATTCCCTCTGTTGGCGGAGCTATACAGTGTTTAAAGCTAAATGCTATTTTGTGGCTTGAAATCATAGAATCATAGAAGAGTTTGGGTTGGAAGGGACCTAGTCCAACTCCCCCTCCAATGAGCAGAGACATCTTCAATGGGATCTAGTTGCTCAGAGCCCCATCCATCCTGACCTTGAATGTTTCCCGGGCTGGCGCAGGCAGATATCACTAGGGTGGAGACAGAGATGGAGCTTGGAGAGCCTTTCATTTGTATTTTAAGATTTTTCTAGCTGTCCAGAGAGAAATGAGGGCCTGGCAGTGCCAGTTAATGAGAAATGGCAGCAGGAACTTGTGTATTATCTACAGTTGGAAAAGACAAGAAGAGGAGCCGTGGTCAGATGTCAGGACACTAGTGGTAGAGCCTGTGGTACTGTGCCAGCAAATAAGATGATTATGCCCTTTCTCCTTACCCATGAGTTCTGATTTCCACTTTGTGCCAATGCTGGCCCTTGTATGGTCACGTGATAGACAGACCAGGGGCCTGATCTGACACGTGGTTAATTTTCAGCATGAAAATTCCCTGTTCTCATTGGCATAATGGTGAGTATCTGTGGCAGCAGGTGAGAGGAGGAGGATCTAGACATTCAGTAACTAAGCCAGAATACCCACCAGAGAAAGACTTTTAATGGCTCATGTGGGAGGTTTGATAAATTTTAGGGTGTCTGGATGACCAGTAGCACCATACTTCAGGAAGTATTTCTTTGGTGTGGGGATGCAACAGGGATAGATGATGCCAATTGTTACTATCCAGCTTAAGGCACTGCTCTGCTGAGGGGTATATCTGAGATTGTTCTTTCTTCATGTCCAGAATATATTTCACCCTACCTGTACACACGGTGTGTGTATATCAGTAGATTCCGTCTGGACAAAATGTAAGCATATTTTGTGCTATTTTACGGATTGCACATGTCTCTGTCTTGCAGCTCTTTTCAATGGAGGAGTGGGTTCAAATCATTTCTTGGATGGTGGATAGGGAAATCAAAGGCATAGTCTCTCTATATGTTTCTACAGCCCGTGGTAGCGCTGGGGCATGTAGCGGTGTGGTTTGTAGCTTATCTCCACAGGCAGTTTTGTTGAGCCAGGTGAGGGAGTGGGACATGGGAATGAGTAAGAAATCTTAAGTTAATACTGCCTTTTTTCCACAACATAGTCTGAAGGCTTTTGCAATTCATTGCTTAAACTGGAATGGGGTGGTCCTTCAAGAACTGAACTGAACAGAACCTCTATAGAAAAATATCTCTTTGGAGATAATTGCAGCATGGCCCATTAGTCACTGACTTTCAGTAGTGGTGACTGAACGAGAGAGCTAGTTAATTTTGAAGACTGAGGGCTCCTTTTGTACATATATCAACAAATATATATCAATTAATATTATTAATGGGTGGCTGAAATGTTGTTTAAGTGAGTCCTTCAAAATTATTCAGAAAGTAATGTAGAAATATTCTCCTGATAAACAGTTTTAACTTTGGAATTCAAATTACTTTCTTCATGCAGATGTATCACCCAGTGCCTAAAATTTGCTTGCTTTCTGCTAGCTAGAGGTGTTTGTTAGAGCTAATAGGTAGAGATTTGCAAGGAAGCTCCTTAGTCATTTGAAATAATTTATTGTGCCTGGGTAGGTGAACACTAGAGGGCTCTTTAGACTAATGCAAAATGATACAATGTCATGTTCATAATTGCGGATGAGTCTGAGGCATTTTGTTATCTTGAATTAAACAATCAAAACCACTGTTTTCATTAGAATACTGTAAGGCTTTCCTTTTCAAGAAAAAATAAATCAATGTCTTTGAAAGAAGAGAAGTATAGCCTGTTATGTTGCAAGGATTTGAGTTTTTGAGAAGTGAGGCCTTTATATGTAGTCATCTAACTGTTTTAAATTTTTATACATTTTTCTGATTAGCAGTCAAGATTTTTTTCATGTTCCGATTCCAAGTCCTTAAGATAACTGCATGGTTTGTATTTCTTTCTTCTTATCTGTCCACCTTTAGATTTCTTTCCATACAGGGTAGTTAATTTATAGTAGCCCTTGTATTATGAAGCCTAAATCTGCATTGCATTGTACTATACATTATCACTATATGAAGAAGTGAGTGTAAAATGTAGCTGTACTTATTTGGAAATGGTTTTTCAATCACTTTATAGTTGCTTTTCAAAAAAGGGTCAAACATTATACATTTTGCGGATGTCAAGAATCATTCTTAGCTGGTGTAAATTTCTAGTGCAGCCTGGAAAGGCTTTGTCATCTCACACTGACTGAAATTTGGACCCAGTGTGTTTATTCCAGTGTTAACTGATACCATTGCGGGGGAGCTGCAAAATCTGCTCTATGTTGATGGGAAAAAGCATAAAATAGGAGCATTCTATAAGCTGTAGGGAAACAGTGATCTCATTGTCTCAGTTTACACAGTCTTTGTAATCAGATATATTTTTTTCATACATTCTCTTGATTTTTCCCTGTAAAGTAGTTCTTGTGCATAATTTGTTCTAGTGTGTTTCAATGACACTGTGGTGTTGTAGACGATAATTGATACTAGAGAACGAGAGAGACGTTCCAAATTGAATTAGTTATTATGGTACCCAATTTACATCACTCTAGGTGGCATAATTTTATATGGTCAGAGGGAAGCCTGAAATTATGCACCAAAATTAATACAACTGTGCTTTGAAATTTAAAGCTTTTACATACACACAAATGTACACACTCATTGTGGGAAGAGTTTGTGGAGAACAACGCGTAGGTTTCTTGTTTAGAAAAATGAAGGGTATTTTTTTTCCCTATGGCAAGTCAATCATTGAAGAAGCAAATAAGACTTGAAAGATAGGTTCAGAGATAGTTGGTTCTTGGGACCAATGTCCTAGAAACCAGTGGAGTTAAATAATGTGTTAAATAATATTGGCAGCAGCAGAGTAATTTTACTTGACAGACTTTCTTTGGTTGTCAAGCATTCCCCATTTTTTTTTTATTTTCCTGGCCATGCTGTACTGTTTCCAGTCACAGGTATATGAAACTTATTTTTAGCCCTTGGTGTGGTTGTTTTGTACAAAACATTCAGCCTCCAAGTGGAATTTTTGGAAGTAAAGAAATGTAATGGTGTAGTGGGCACAAGAATAGATCTGTTTGTACTGTTTCAAGACTGGAGAGGGATATTTCCATTTGGCTTTTCTTTCAGATTTATGAGACCTGGTGACTCAAAATATCTGTTATCCAAAAGGACGGTATGCATTTACATGGAAGAATTAAACCAGTCAGGCAAAATTCTGGCTGATGGTGAGTGAAGTGTTAACTGACCAGAACAGCCTGCAAAGAGATTAGGGAAAGGACATTGTTGGTCCATCTTACAATTTTCTCTCCTCCAAGTCCCATCAGGCTCAGCTTTTGTTCTTACATGCCAGAAGTTTAAGAGAGAAGTGGGAGACAAAGAATGTATGGAGAAAGGTATCCAAGGGTGATGGGAAGGGGATTAGGGTGCTTTGCCTGCCAGGCAAAGAGATGGGGAAAGAAGACACAGTGTTGAAAAGCAATAGGCAGAGGGGTCTGCTGTACCGAGGTCAGACTGGGAGGAAGAGGGTGGGAGGTTACAGGGAGAAGGAGGAGAAGAAAACCTGCTACGGGCCCATGTCGTCCCTGACACCTCCTAAACCTTCTCTTCCAATCAGAACCCTGTAACTGCTTGCTGGTACCCCTTCCCTAGAGATATCTGAGAAACCCTCCAGACCTCTTTGAGGTCTTCACCCTTACTCATTGTGGAATTGTCTAGGTTGGAAGGGACCTTTCAGATCATCAACCTAACACTGACAAAACCATTACTAAACCCTGTCACCCCTGTAGCCCAATAACTTCACCACCTACCCTAACCCCATCTTCTAGCACATCCACCCCACCTATACCCCAGCTCTGCTGCTATTCCCAAATGCATATTGCTGTCCCAGGGATGAGGACAACATTACTTAATTTCTTCTGATCCTCAGGGCAGTAACGTTTAGTTTTCCCTGTCTTACTGAGGAGCTTTGAAGTGATTCCATGGAGGATAGCATGGCTTGCTTTCGCTAACCACTGCTGATGTTATACCTGACAATTACCAGAATCAAAGTAATTTCAGTTTTATTTGAGGATGAATGCACGGTCTGTGTTGAGTGTGTATGTGTACTTCAGTTTGCTGCACACAAAATGAATTAGTGCTGTGGACATCAGACTTCATTAAAAGGTCTTCCAGACACTACATGGCCAAAGACGCTCTTCAGCCTAAGACATGTCCGGCTGCTATATTTCTACTTTTCATCACTGATGAAGCATGATGCATGTGGTGACTTAGATTAGAAAATGACAGGCTTGGATCTGTCTCAGCTGCTGCTTCTAGCTATCATAGAACCAAAATAGCATAGGCTGCAGCACAGTTCATAAAGCTTGTAAAACACACTTGGGTAGTGAAAATGCCAGCCAGGTATCAAATACTTTGGCAAGGAGAAAGTTCCTTTGATATAATCAGCAGTTTATCCCACAAATGCAGAGTAGGATTTAAGGAGAGCCTGTGTTGGCACTAAACTGAACAGACTGAATGCTCAGTGGAGAGATCATAATATATTTTAAAATTATTTTAGTCTTCTGTGTCATGGTTAGTTCTATTTGACAGGGCTTCGTTTGAATACAAAATAGAACACAAAATACTGTGATTTTTTGAAAGCTTGGGATCATTTGTTAACTCTACTCAGCTCTTGCTAGTATGAATTAATATATATACTTCTTACTTGAGATAGCGTATTTTAATATTTTTAGCTTTTGCAATTCTAGGTCTCAGCAAGATTCAAATAATTGCTGAGAATTGCAACATTTCAGGAGGAAGCTAAATTGTGCCAAATAAACTCAGAAAAGATGAATGTATTTCACATTATTAGAAGATAAAGGCTTATATTTAGAAGAGTCAAGTAATTCTAAAATGCTAACTTGTCTGAGGATAAATTATAAATTACTACCATATTTTTGTCATTAAGATTGGACTCTGAAGGAGAGTAATTTTGTTCTGCACTACATAAATTCTGAAACAAAAACTGGCTGTAGACAAGGAACATTCAATAACATTTCTGTTAAAAATATTTTTTTAAAATAATTAAATGTATAATTTTGACATTTTGTAAATAAAAAAAAATTATACTAAGCTTAATCATCAATAACAAACCAAAAATTCAAAGCACATCCAGAGTTCTGTCTTTCTGATGAAAGAAATTCAATTGGGCATCTTAACAAATGTGGGGAATCCTCTTTCATGTATTAGTATTATTTCATGTATGTAGTATTATTTGTCTTAATACCTTTTCATTTAGGACAGGTTATATCAATATTGTTCTTCAAAGGCAGGCTTTTTCTAGAGGAAAAGGTAATGTGTTCCTGTATTTTAGAGAGAGGATGAAAGGAAGAAAGCACTGTGCAGGCAATGTGTTCATGTTAGGCCCTGACTTCTGCCAGTAGAAACTGGTGGTAACCATCGAAAACCAATTCTTGTTGCTTTGTATACCAATAGGAGTGGAAATGCTGAAGAGGTCTGTGGTTCTGTGGTTTTGTTTAAGTTTATGAAATCCACAGGTATCTATTAAGATTATCTATTCTCTATAAACAACAGTAACTAGTGCTAATCCCTTTTCATAGAAATGCAGTTTATTGATAATCTAAGAAAGTGGGTGTTGGCCACTATAATCACAGCTAATTACATTTCTATGATAGATATATAGATACATTTATTCCTTATCTAAAGTTGATGGCTTCCCATTTTCAGCTGAGTAGTTCTGCTGGAAGTGCAAAATTTTATGTAGGTGGTGGTAAAAAGCAACATTTAGTCCAATGCAAAGCATACAGGCACGCTCTCTAAACCCAGCACATCCATGACTGTGTCCTCATTTTTCCACTCCTGCCTTTTACTTAATTTTCAGGCATCCGAAGATTCCCAAAGGCAGACTGGATCCTATAGGCTCACCCCCAGCTATCCACATTGTTTTTGCCGAGAGTCCATACTTTTTCAGATTGCGTGTTTCCTCCACAGAGCAAATTTTGCTTTAGGCTCCGTGACACAGTTTAAAAATACAAATGCAAAAACTATTTGATTGCTATCGAGATTTCTCTCATAACACAGCATCTAAAAATATGTTAATTCTCTTGCTGATATCACCCTGATTTCTCACAGCTAGAGGAAACCAAAAAACTTGCCACGAGCCCATCTTTTTTTGAGGAATTGCGTAGTGCATGCTGTTCTGTCATGCTAAGGACTTTCTGTAGGTGGAAGACAGGGCTGAGGACCTCAGTCCAAGGCAGCAGTACTAATATTTTTAGATGGCTTCTTAAAGGCTTCAATAAAATGCGTAAAACTCAGCAACACACTTACTGGCTATTTTCTCTCTTTTGAGTTAACTGTGTAAATAAGCTCACAAAAGTGGAAGTTGCACAATGAAACATAATTATATCAGCACATTTTTGAAAGATTAATTTTCTGATAACTCTGCCGTGCTGATGTGTTTCCTGAAAAGGAGCTCCAGGCAGCATCCCAGTAATCTTTGGTAGAGAGTAAATTTTTAGTTTCCGGAGAAAACAGTGTATGCAACCACTCTGTCTATTCCTTTGTCCATCCATCTTCCCTCTAATGATCTTAGGACTCACTGCCCAACGTATAGTGGCTTCTACTAGACTGAAGGAGACAGAGCTCAGGTCTAATTCATTCTGTTCAACTGCGCTGGTCACCCATCAGTGCAGGCGTAGCACTAGGCTGGCAGGAGCTGGGTGGAAGAGGGAGGGTGAGGGTGATGCCTCTAGGAAGGGGGATGATGCGGAGAGGAGGTGGTGGAGGAATGGTGTGAGAGGACACTGCGTGTGTGATGGAGAAGTTCAGGTATTGTGTGAGTAATGACTGCTGTGAGGGAGCTTTGGGAATACAGCTGTGTTGCACTGGAGGGTTTAAGGACTGCGTTACGCTGTGGGTGCTAAATGTAGGACATAATTCCACAGGAAAGATATTAGGGCATAATTGCATAGGCCATGATCTCATTACAATTACAGAGACATGGTAGATAGCTCGCATGACTGGAATGCTGTTGTGGATGGCTACATTTTGGGAAAGACAGGCCAGCAAGGCAAGGTGGTGGAGTTGCTCTTTATGTGAGAGAGCAACAGAATGTATCGAGCTCTGCTTAGGGGTGGATGAAAAATGAGTTGAGAGTTTATGGTTAAGAATTAAGGGGCAGGCTAATATGAGTGGCACTGTTGTGGTGTTTACTACAGACCACTGGATCAGGAAGAGGAAGTCAATGAGGCCTTCTACAGGCAGCTGGAAATAGCCTTATAATCACAGGCCGTGGTTCTCCTGGCGGACTTCAACCACCCTGGTATTTGTTGGAAAGGCAACACAGCCAGGCATACATGGTCCAGGAGGTTTCTGCAGAGCAGTGATGCTAACTTTTTGACACAGGTGATGCAGGAGCCAACAAGGAGAGGTGTGCTGCTGGCCCTTGTGCTAACAAACAAAGAAGGACTAGTTGGGGATGTGAAGACTGGGGGCAGCCTTGGCTGCAGTGACCATGAGATGCTGGAGTTCAGAATCCTGCATGGAGGAAGCAGGGCAATAAGTAAGATTACAACCCTGGACTTCAGGAGAGCTAACTTTGGCCTTTTCATTACATACTTGGAGAAATCCCATGGGTTAGGGCTCTGGAAGGTAGGGGGAAGTCCAAGAGAGCTAGTTAATATTCAAGCACCACTTCCTCCAAGCTCCATATCGGTGCATCCCTAGGAGTAAGAAATCAAGCAAAAGAGGCAAGAGACCTGCACGAATGAGCAAGGAGCTTCTGGAAAAACTCAAATGGAAGAAGGAAGTTTACAGAATGTGGAAAAAGGAACTGGCCACTTGGGGGGAATACAGCAACATTGTCAGAGTATGCAGAGACACAAGGAGGAAGGCTAAGGCCCACTTGGACTTAAATCTTTTAAGGGATATCAAGGACAACGAGAAGGGCTTCTTCAAGTACAACAGTAGAAAAGGAAAACTAGAGAAAATGTAGGCCCGCTGCTGAGTGAGGTGGGTGCCCTAGTGATGGAGGATACAGAGAAGGTGGAGTTACTGAATGCTGCTTTTGCTTCAGTCTGTACTATGAAGGCCAGCCCTCAGGAATCCCAGACCCTGGAGGTAAGAGAAAAAGTCAGGGCAAAGGAAGACTTTCCCTTGGTTGAGGAGGATTGGTNGGTGCATTAAAAAGAGTGTGGCCAGCAGATGGAGGGAGGTCATCCTCCCTCTCTACCCTGCCCTGAGGAGGCCAAATCTGGAGTACGGTGTCCATTTCTGGTCTCCCCTGTTCAAGAAAGACAAGGAACTACTGGAGAGAGTCCAGCGGAGGGCTACCAAGATGATCAAGTGAATGGAGCATTTCTTTTATGAGGAAAGGCTGAGAGCCCTGGGTCTGTGTAGACTGGAAAAGAGAAGACTGAGAGGGGATCTTACCAATTTTCATAAATGTCTAAAGGACAGGTGTCAGGAGGATGGGGCCAGACTCTTTTCAGTGGTGCTCAGTGACAGGACAAGGGGCAATGCTCACAAAATGGAACAATGGGAATTTCCATCTGACCATGAGAAAAAACAACTTTATTTTGAGGGTGACAGAGCATGGAACAGACTGGCCAGAGAGGCTGTGGGGTCTCCTTCTCTGGAGATACTCAGAATCTGCCTGGACATGATCCTGTGCAACCTGCTCTAGGTGAACTTGCTTTAGCAGGAGAGTTGATCTCCAGAGGTCCCTTCCAACCCCTGCCCTTCTGTGATTCTGTGAAACCAGGCTTCATTAGTCCTGCTGTTCACAGGGTGACTTACAGAATGGTTGACATGCTTCAATGTATGGTTGTATTCTTAAGCTACTAAAAAAAACTTTCAGTGAATGGCTCAGTTGACCGAGTGCTTTCTTATGTTCCAAAGATACTTTTTCATTTCTGCAGAAAATTGAATTATTGAGGGCCTGCTGTGGATAGAAAGCCTGTAATTTATCGGGGAGCTGCACTGGTAGGCATACCTAACCTGCCTAATCTATTGGCATTAGCACTGAATAGGCAAAATATTGAAAATACTGAAAGCATACCTAAGCCCACTTGTGATATAAAAGCACCTACAGCTAAACAGGTTTTTTTGTTTCTTGAGATTTATACCTCACATATGTTTGCCATACAACAAACCAAATTCAACTGAATAATTTTACTGAAACTTAGTTAAAGCTTTCTATTGACAGTTGTCCTGGTTTGAGCGATGCAGGATTAATTTCTTTTTCAGCAATTTTACTTTTTGGTAAGGTTTCTTCTAGTGCTAGGGAAAACTGCATTTTTGGAAGACTCTAGTGTCTGAATTTGTGAAAATATCTACTTTATAGCCAGCTATGGTATGTGGGTTTCAAGGTCTCAGTTTTTTCAAGTTAGCCTGGTACAGAGACGAGGAGGAGCGAGACCTGGGCACTTGACCCAAGCTGGCCAACAGGATTATTTCATACCATGAACATCACATTCAATATAAAGTTTGCTAAGGAGCGCTCTCTCTCCTCCTTGATGGCTGCGATCCTGTGAACATTTTGCCCTGGAGCCCTTCCCTTCTTCCCAAAGCTGTAGTGTTCGCAGTGTCCGACATTTACTGTCCACTGCTGGGAGTGCACAGCTTCCCGCTGATAGCATTGGCTGAGTATAATTCTTGTATGTTTTATATTGGCATTGGTATCGATATTGATTCTTTAGTATTATTCATGTTAATTATTTAATATTATTCCATTAAAACTGTTTGTAATTCAACCCTTGTTTTTTCCGTGATTCCCCTTCCCGGGTGGGGAGGGGTCAATGGGTGATAGAATAATTGTCTAAATGACAATAAATTATCGTGTGTTCTTCAAACTATAACAACAATATGAATCGTGAGGGCAAAGCTAGATTCCCTTTTATGTGCCTCTAGAATATTGATATAAAAATATAGCTTTCTGTGTTTATGTTTCTTCACAATAGTTTAAAAGAAAGCACAGCAGTAGTTTTACTGAAAGGGAACTTCAAAATCAAGACTGGCATGTAGCTGCATCAAAAAGGAATGCTGAAATCATGCCTGGTGTGCACCTGTGAAGAGCCAGTTTCAGAGGGGATGGAGAGAATCATCCTTGGTCCTTGTATACAACTCCTCTGCTGGTTCCTGAAGAATGAATTCAAAAGGATACTTTAACATTCACAAATGTAGTTGTTTAACAACATTAAACTGCACATTGTAATATAGGGGAAGAGAGGAAGCAAAATAAAAGGAGGGCAGAAGGAGAGGTGAATGAAGCTTAATGAGCAAGCTACAGTTGGTCTGACAAAAAAAAGGTAAGCTGTAGTTTGGTGCACTGTTTGGTGCTCTGGATCTCAAAGGCATTTATCCCACAGGTTAGCAGTTGGGAATGCCAGTAGCTTCCTTCTCCAGCAGTGTCTATCTGATTTCAGTTAACTAAGATCCTCATGAACCTGTCTGGTGGAGTCTGAAGTGATAATGTGTTAAACCCTGGGGTAGCTGGTCCTAATTGCACATCTCCTCAGACATTATGGCCCTTTACACAGCAGTGTGGTTTTGTTCAGATGCCAGGCACTATCCAGTTATCACAATAGCTCTTAACTTGCACTCTCTCTTTAATGTGTTCTGGTTCTTTACTGTGGTAGCTTTGAGTAGGTAGTCTTCTGTTTCACTGACTATTCCCCTTTTAAGTTAGGGCAGATACTAAATATGAATAGTGTTTTAAAGTATTCAATGTTTATTTTGTTATTGAAGAGTCACTGAATAACTGCTCAGAGCTGGTTTTCAGGTGACCTTAGCATGTTCATTTAGCACTTTGCTCGGCAGCTCTTTGAAGGAGATGGGGTACAGGAGCAGAGGGCTCTTTATCACTTTTTTTTTTCCCTTGGAAAGCCTATTGGAAATTCCCACACAGTGCTAGTATGCATTAGTGGGTTTGCCTTTACAGAAGGTGAAAAGCTCATTAGCAACCGTCAGATTTGTTTTGCGCATGGTATTCAGACAAATAATGCAATTGTGTGATCACAGTTCGTGGCATATGTACTTGACTAAAGGTTGTGTAACACTCCAAATGTTGATAACATGGCGTATGAGCCTTTTGACTTTCAGGCTAGCCCCTGCCGTCAGCTGTTGCTAGTTTTCCTGTAGTTTTATCCAACATGGGGCAGTTTTCCAGAGAGGAAGTCTACAAGTGTAGCACAGTCCAGAAAAGGCTGAAGAGCTGCAGGGAGCACAAACGACTGATCCGGTGTTCTTGTAGTGGGTGTCAGCATGGTGAGAAGGGACTGGAAAAAAAAAAAAGAAAGAAAAAGAGAAAAGAGGAGAGCTTGTTCTGTTGGGGCAGGCTGTGAAAAAGATAAATTGTTCTCATTTGGAAAGAGGGGGTGGAAATGGAGGAGGAGCTCTGGAGCCTGTGACACTTCTCAAAGGCTAAAAGCTTTCCCAGTGTCTTAAAACACGGCAAGGCAATGCTCAAGAGGAGATCTGAGCTTCAGGGGATTGGAAACCCTGACACGGGTTAGGTTTCAATTGCTCTGCCAGGTAGTATGGAGAATCTGCCACTTGACTAAAGCAGGCTTGATAAAGGCAGCGTTCGTGATGATTAAATGTGTCAAATGGACTTTGAAAAGGAGAAATATGTCTAGCCAAAGACTGGGGTAGTTAATCCCTTGCTGATTGTGTTAGCAGGGTTTGGGACTTTGTATCTGAGGAAAGGTGGAGCTTTGTGTGACTCTGCAAGAGGGCCAAGTCAGGGGATCAGTAGTCCGTGTGCTTGGCTGCTGCCAACCCCAGCGACAGACAGACAGAAGCTTTCTAGAGCCAGGTCTCTGCCTCCTTCTCGTGCCTGTGTTTCAGGAAGCTGATCCATATAGAACTGTTCTTCCAGAATGGTCTGTGGAGCACTGCTTGATTTCATGGTGTTTAAATGCTCTGCTTTGTTTTCTAGCTCCTAACCAAGAGCTCATCCCTCCTAGAATAGTTTCTTCATATCATTTTTCTGGACAATCAGTTACTGAAGCTCTAATTACAGATGCCAGGGAAAAGTTCTCAGTTGTTTCAGTGTTAAGGTGGCTTACATTGTGGATGCAGACTACGTGGCAAAATACAAACCTCATCAGAAACACCTCCACAGTGAGGTGTTGGCAATATCTGCGTCATGATGAAGCAATCCAAGCACCCTGCTGATTACTAAAACAGGTTCCTCGCAAACTTGTTTGAAACAGGATTTTTTGAGGGGAGAGGGGAAAGTGGGGAAGGGGTTGGTGACTGAACTGAGAAAAGGTAAAATGGGGGGAACAAAGTCTCACCAATAATTATGTTTTAGTTAATGCCATACAGGAGCCTTCAGCTTTGTGATGAAATCAGGTGACTGAAAAATGTTTGAGATCAGCTGGTGATGAAATGTTCCATGTGGCTCTCAGGCTCAGAAAAGCATTCTGTCCTATTCATAAAATATGCTTGAAAAGCCTTTTTTTTTTTTTTTTTAAGTGACAAAATGAGCAATTCTGGAAACAGTGAAAGGAAATGTGTGGTTTTGGCTGTTACTGTTTCTCAGGCATTAGGTGTTAGCATCAGCCATCCTGTGGTGGTGGCTGTGGCTGCACAGCTGTGGCTGTTCAGTTCCTACCCTGGCCTGCAGCACATGCCGAGTGCCTTCTCTCCCACAGCCCTCCAGCTGGGATGATTGCTGCTTCTCCTTTCTACTTTTCAGGTCCTCCTCAATTCACTGCTGCTCCTTTGTCTCTGCCAGTGATGTCAGCCTCGCTTGTGTTGTTACGACCTTCTATGTGGCCCCTTCTGTAAAAAAAAGTGCCTTGCTATTTTATTCATAAGGGAAACATCTTCCTTCAGCTTCTTCATTTCCTCTATGACTTCTACTTGTGGCTAGCCAACAGGGATGACTAGTTAATATTGGTCAAGAATTGCAGTTATTTATTTTCTTGATGAGGAGGAAAGGTGGCTGAAGAAGAGATGCCAAATGTTCTGAATCATTTCATTGTGTACAAAGGTAGCTTGTATCGTCTTCCAGTCACACTTTTCCTGCCTTAATTTTCTTGTTTCACAACTCTTCCTTGTTGCCTCTGATTGCAACTCTGGCTATGAGCTCTTTCTGACAGCGCAGCGTCCTGTGTGTTTGAGTGATGCCTTCCAGGGGGACCACAGTTTGAAGTAGCGTATAAGATAAAATGGAGTGATACCAAGCTATGTAATTAATTTAGCTCACAGTCTCACAAAATGCAGCCCCTTATCATTACTTGCATTTCAATAGTAGAAATGTTAGCAGTTAGGAATTGTCAAATAGGTGTTAACCTAAAGGAGTTACCTTCTGATAATCCTATGCAAACATTAATGACAAGCATAAAAATATCATGGTCATGCATATTACTTTTCCAGTAAAACAGGAACCCAGATCTACATACTAACAGAAGAACTGTTGGTTCAACACATTTCACAAAGAAAGCCTTTAAGGCAAAACCAAGATCAAACACACTGGAGCATGTCATATATTTCTACAGATACAAAAAATCATAAACTACTGCCATATTCACAGTGGGATATTTTGGGTTTTGCCGAGTGAGTGAAATAACTATTCTGAAGAAAATGTGAAGAGATTTAAACAGTTAGAGTAGATTTAGCCAGGTTTCAGACAAGTAGTGCAGGGATCACCATTCAGGAGCTTTTAGGAACTGCCTGCCAAAGTCTTTGTGTGGCTGGGATAACAAGACATACATGGTATATGTTGAAGAGTCAAAGGGAAGATGGTGGGAAGTTGGAAGGAAGAATACAGGGAGAGATACAGAAATGAGAGGTGTCAGTGGCTCCTTGTGCCCATGACTCCTCTGCAAGCATTTAGTATTCATTTTGTATTAGCATCTAGTGTTCAAGCGGTTAGTATGCATGACATTCACCTGTTCTTCCTTAGCTAAGGCAAAATGGATTGAAATACACCACATGTAGACACTTCGGATTGTCTGAATGATCATTTGCATTATCTTCCAAACAAATATAATCCAGTTCATCAGATCAGTGATGTTCACTAGAAAACTTTTTTTGTAACGACTAACAAATGTAGTGACGTTCTACGAATTAATTTCATATTTCCTTGTTTCTCTGCTTTGCACTTGAATACATCTAACCTGGAAATGTAAGACACTTTACAGTCTGTAACAAAGTATACAAGACACCTGGGGGTACAAGTAAGAAAGGGTTTTTTTTGTGGTGTTACAGAAGATAAAATTAGTATGCTTTTCCAAGGTCAGAGGATGTTTGTGGCAAAGCCTAGGAAAAAAAAATCTAAATAATGTATCTGCTGCAGGTATTTTTTGTTAAGGAAGTGGAAAGCCTAGTGCAGAAGTCCTGAAGTTGCCTCCCCGTGGTCAAAACCAGAATGTCACATGAAAGCTGTTAACTTCTTTGCTTCTTACTGTGTATAATGAAACAGAAGGGTAACCAGAACACATAAATGTTATATTTAGTCACAGGTCTGAAGGGTATGTGGTAGAGTGGACTGACTTTTGCTACAATTTTGGGAAATGATCGGTCCAATCCTTAAAGGTTTGAACTGAGTTAAGTCTTCTGCTTAACCGACTTTCTTAGGGAAATAGAGCTCATGTGGATTACACTGTCTTCTGGTACTCTTGGCAACTGTTTGAGCCATTGATGTAAAAAGACAGGCAGCGCTCCACTGTTCTATATTTTCTGGTAGCATCCAGTTGGAAAACCAGCATTGTATATGAGGCTTACTAATTAGCGTGCTCCTGGGTCAATGCAAGTCATAACTTGCATTGCCCTTGGTCGAGGGGCACATTGTAAGCGATGTAAGGGATCTGGGGGTTGTTGTTTTAGTAGTATTAAAGCACACAAATCCTTAGAAACCAGGCTTCAATAGCTTTGCTGTTCACCTGTTTCTTCATGTACAAGTTTGGAGCATAAAATCTACCTAATTAGTAAATCTTCATTCATGAGGAAAACCATAGCTTACAATACCTTCTGAATGAGGAAAATAATTTTCTTATTGACTTTTTTTCCAGCAACATGCCTGGAAACACTTGTACAACAATCAAACCTTTCGTTATTCAACATTTTGTAATCTTCCCCTAGAATTTTCAGTTAAAAAAATAAAACTGTTTGGCAATTGATGGTCCAGAGATAGCAGAGATCTTGGTCATCAGTTTGGGGACACTTTAACATGAGGGAATCTTAAAACTTGATACAATGCCAGTAGCACACTTTGGGTGGTCTGGACAGAGTGATGGACCTATGATGGGACCTCTTGGCCCATAATAGTATCCAAACTCAAAATGTCATGGTATGTGGAGTGTTGCACATTCAGGTTATCACTAAATGACAAAAGATTTATTATGCACTTGTTGCCAGTTGAAGGAAGCTAAAGTAATTTTGGTGTTTCCTCGACAGACAATCAAAGAGCTAGAGCTGATTCTTGGAATTTTTCCTTCACCATCACTATCTCTATTCACACCATACTCTGCTGTGTTTAGTGGAAAATAACTGCAGCAGAACATCCATCTAATTTCCTGTAAAACATTAATTTTATTTATTCTTCCTACATGTTTTTCAGTTCTCTCCTCTCCCTTCTAATCCCATTGACAACAGAAGAAATGACACAAAAGATCAACTGTTGGCTTTATGTAAAATATTGCATCAAAATAGTGAGTCACTGGAAAAAGATTTCCTACAGTCAACACACACACAAATATCCACTCAGGTCACAAAAACAAAAGTGTTATCAATACGGACAAAGGAAGTTGTTATTTTAGTTTTTAAACAGTCTTGATTCATGCTTCCTGTCCTTTTGCTTGAGGGGGAGAGAAATGACTATTCCTAAAAAAACATTTAAACAGAACTGCTAGAAACTCTTCAAACCCTTACACCAATATGATCAGAAATAAAACCATAGTGGAAATAAGTTATCTTCTCCCACTCTCCAAATTCTGTTTCCATGTACAAAGTTTGGGTACTACGTATCACATCATGATCTGATCATTCTTTTAACCCAAAGACAAGAAGCCATTATTGTAAACCCTGTTTCTGTTGCATATTCTGATGATCACCATATTTCAAAAGGATCTTGGGTGGAACTTCTTGGTTCTTACCAAGTCATGCTGGATAGTTTCTCTGAGGTTTGCTCAGTAGGAAGCAGCATATTTGTTCCGGTTTCATCAGCCCAACGAGGTGCTTCCTGCTGCTTTCACAGCTGAAGCCTGGGGCAACTTGCTCCCTGGGACACCCAGAGACTGGCGAGACATTTGTGATCACCAACAGGGATGCTGGAGATGCTACATGCCTGGATTGCGCCACTGAGTTTGCACTCTGTGAGGCTACTGGGCAATGCTGTTTGTCGACTTCTTGGTTATGTTGCTTAAAAAAGCCATAAAGTTTTACAAAGTTAAGAGGCTATTTTAAGAGCTGGTCTTAGAAAGGAAAAGAATCAATTAGCAAAATTGAGATAACGTTATCTTTTTTTTTGTATGCTTGTCATATGTTTTCATGCAATGTTAGGAATATTTTGTTAAGTGTGTGTGATTTTTGCTCCCTTTCACATGCTTTCTTTTTCAGTGTAGCAAATGTACTCTATGCATGAACCAAAAGCACGGAGAGAGACAGGAGACTGTTATGCTCAGCCTCTTCACGCTGTTAATTCATATTCAAGAGAGGCAAATGATTTCCCTGTGTTTGGCCCCTGTTCCTCCTTTAAACTTCATGTTCTTTCATACCACCTTGGCAGACTTCAAGATCCTAGAAGTTTCTTTCCATCTGCCTCCTGCAGGTGGGATCTGACCTAACTTTGGTCATATGGGAAGTGAGGGAGACGTCAGATCCTTTTCCACGCAAGTTTCTGCTCTTGTCTGAAGCCTCTGATTCTTCTTCCACAAAGTGGCATTTCCACTCCCTGTGACTTGGGAAATTGCCTTTTCCCTAGATTTGTAAATTGCAATAATGTAAACAGTTATCCTAAGGATAATGTAAGGAGAAATTTAGTTATTTACTTGTAGACAGAGTTCACTGAGCACGTTTTCTTCACCTTGAATTCATATACCGTGGTCACAGAAAGATAGGACTCATGGAATCCATACAGATTCAGAGTTCACACTTCAAAGCTTTGCTTATATCATACAATGCAAACTGTTTCTCTCTGGGAACAAATGTATTGATAAATTTTGCCCCCAACTAGTTTGTTTTGTCATATCCCAGGAAACACACATACATATATAGAATCATAGAATCATAGGGTTGGAAGGGACCTCTGGAGATCATCTAGCCTATATAAAATAAAAAGTTGGAGGATATACTTAAATCTGTTTAAGTTTCTTCCTGACAAGTATAGGGGAGTTAAGTGGAGCCAGTGGATTTTCACAGATGAAGTCATGCTTAAAAAAAGATGAGTTCCCTTGTCATTTCTTCAGTGACCGCAGATAGTAGTGAAGCAGAAAACACTATTTGCTTGGATTTTAGCAGTGTTTGGAAAAGCAAAGGTTTTAGTATGCCTTTTGCCCTTCTGCCCCTGGTCAGTCTTGTAAAACTCATGTTTCTTTTCCTAGAGATTCTCTCTGCCCAAATGGATATAACTAGTTTTATAAGAGACTTAAAAAAAATTAATAGGTCAAAAGCACATATTTTTAATAAAATTACCTGGCACTTGAATGTAACGGACACAAAAATAAACAACATGAAATTAAAAGCCCCCAAATTATTTCAGTGCAACTGAATAATCCTTATGTCACTTGAAGCAAGCAAGCAATCTGCCTGTTTTTGAGTTAACACTATGCTAATTTGAGGATTGTTGAATTCAACAACCACTTGCTAGGTGGTGCATGTTAAAGGTGTCCTTTCAAGGAGATTATTATAATTGCTGTCTTCTCTGCTCTGAGCAGAGGAGGGGAAAAATGTTTTATCACTACACTAAAAAGGGACCTGAATGTGGAGCCATCCTGGATTTTGTTACTACAGCTGTGATATGATAAGATGACTGCCAGAAAACAGCTGCATGCATTTTAAGATGTTGCTGCTTCTCTTCTGGGAAGTGGTATTGTGTCCTTGTTGGATGCTGCCATTGCAAAAGTGTCCAGCCTAAAACAGCAGGGATAGGCTTGCTCAAAGAGCCTTACTGTGACACACTGAGAGTCTGAAATCCTTAAAAACTCTATTAGTTGAGATTGTCTAAACACATAATTAAATTCTACAGGGAGAAAAGTGGATCTGGACAAAGCTTTTCACATCTGGGCTTGCCATAAATGGGTGAGACGTAAACTTGGATAGAGAAAGGAGACTATAAAGATGAGGGGAGTGGTGTGGGGAACCCTCCCTGGAAGTCGAGTAAGGAGAGGGATGCTGGGAGTGAGGTACAAGTTCTTGGTTTTCCCATATGAATGCGTTTCAGTTCCAGCATTTCCCTGCATAACCAGTCCATTGAAGTACTCCTTCTTGACTTGGAAACCATTTCTCACCCTAAATTAATCAAAGGGTAAGTCTGTGTCATACCTAAAGAAAAGGTGTGAATCAAAGGTATGCTTTAGCTCTACACCTTGGTCTTGCCTGTCAGATGTCTGTGGAAGTCCTGTTGTTGGTTTTTATAGCCATAAAATTAGGTGCCTCAGCTCTGTCTCATCTCTGACCTGCCCATCCCTGACTCCAGAAGGTAAAGTTAAAACAATAGGGTCTGGGCTGAAATGTATTATTAAGCCCCCCCGAATTCTAGCCATCTGTTAAGCCTGTAGATAGAGCCTCACCAGGCTAAGGCAAAGGCATCACCAAGGAGACTGGCCTGGGTTGGAAGGAATAAAGCTGTCTCTTAATATTTCCAAAAAAGGGCAGTTAAGAGCTTGAGGCAGAACAGAAAAAGCAGTAGAATTCGAGAAGTGAAAACAGTGTGCACATTTTTTTCTGATGACAAGGACACGTTGGTGACCTCCTCTGTTACAGAGGAAGCTTCCTGTCTTGGCTGCCAGGATGGTTTTGCCCTCTCAGTTTTTAATGATGGTGATACCTATGTCTGGAATCACTGCAATTCTAGGTACATTACCAAAACACTTAGTTAAAAGTCAACAGATTGTGTCACTTTGGGCACAGAGTCAAAAGGAAAAAAAAATCTGTGCATACTTGAAAGTTTGTGCCATGCTCTGAAGCTAGCTGTGAGCATAGTTAATAGAAAATAAATTAATTTAACCGAGCCTTAAGTTTTTCCCATGCAACCTTTATATACTCTTGTTAAAAATGTGTGCTTACTTTAAGAGAGAGCAGGAGAAGAGGACAACTTCAGTGTCTCCTCTTTCATGCGTATGTAATATTGGACCTGTTGGAGTGAGTCCAGAGGAGGACCACAAAGATGATCAGAGGGCTGGAATACCTCTCCTGTGAGGACAGGCTGAGACAGTTGGGATTGTTCATCCTGGAGAAGAGAAGGCTCCAGGGAGACCTTATAGCGGCCTTCCAGTACCTAAAGGGGGCCTACAGGAAAGATGAGGACTCTTTTATCAGGGAGTGTAGTAGTAGGATGAGGGGTAAGCTTTTACACTGAAAGAGGGTAGCTTTAGATTAGATCTTAGGAAGAAATTCTGTACTGTGAGGGTGGTGAGGCACTGGAACAGGTTGCCCAGAGAAGCTGTGGATGTCTCATCCCTGGAAGTGTTCATGGTTCCCATGATGGTACTTTATATATTACTCTTTTTGCATCTAGAAATTCTCACCTGTTACCTGATCCTCAGAATAACTGAGCACCTCCACATCTGTATGTGTTACATATGAACATGAGAGCAAGGCAAGCTGTTTGGTTTTATTTAGTTTTTTCCCAGGAGTTTGATGAGGAGGTGCTGGTTTAGGGTGCTGCGCATGCTGTCCAGCCGGGGAACTGGACCTGCTTGCACATGGTTGCGTCTGAGCCCAAGAGGTGTCCTGCATTCTCTGCTGCTGTGTCACTAGAAGTAGTGCTGTCACATCACTGATGTGCCAGCTCTTCTTGCCATCCAGAGGGTTTGTGTTTACCCTTACAGTGTGTGCAGGGAGGGATGCAACTGCTTTGCGAACCGATGCCTGGCGTGTCTCATGTCATAGGAGAAAGTCAAGGGGAAGGTGACAGTAACCTATCTCTTCCCTGTATCTGAGTGCAAAGAGGTGGTCAAGGATGGGCCCTGGGCTGAGGGTGTTGTGCTGGCTGCCCCTGGGCTGGATGTTTGCTCTTCAGTGGCAATTCGTCAGCGTTTCATTTATAGCAGACTCATAGAATCATTCAGGTTGGAAAAGACCCTTGGGATCATCGAGTCCAACCATCAACCCCACTCTACAAAGTTCTCCCCTATGCCATATCCCTCAACACCACATCTAAATGACTCTTAAACACATTCAGGGATGGTGACTCTACCACCTCCCTGGGCAGCCTATTCCAGTGTCTGACCACTCTTTCTGTGTAGAATTTTTTCCTAATGTCCAGTCTAAACCTACCATGCTGCAGCTTGAAGCCATTCCCTCTAGTTCTATCGCTAATTACCTGTGAGAAGAGACCAGCACCAACCTCTCTACAATGTCCTTTCAAGTAGTTGTAGAGAGTGATGAGGTCTCCCTTCAGCCCCCTCTTCCTCAAACTAAACAGTCCCGGCTCCTTCAATCACTCTTCATAAGATTTATTCTCCAGGCTCTGAACAACTCAGCTTGTTTCCTTTTCACAAGCTGGTTCTTCATGCACTTAGTCAACAGACAGGAGTTAGCACAAGTTAAAAATTTATGTAGGGCTGTGCAGTTGTTGGTGGCAAAAGGCCCCACTGCTGGCAGCATTACCAATAGCGAGCTCTGACACCAGCAGGATTTCCTATGGGGGCAAATATACTTTCTCTTAATGTTTGGAGGTCCCAAGAAGACAAGTTGCACTGAAACTCTGGTAGTGTCAAAGCCATCAGCCTTGATCTTTAAGTCGAGATTTCTAAGCACCCCAAAACCTGGGGTAGCTGGCTGATTTCTCACTGTTTCCTGGTGAGGCTGTACATTTCTTTCCTCGAGCGCTGTTCTGAATGGATCAAATACCAAAAAGCTAGTTTCCAGTATGTCGGGAAGTACCTCAAAGTGTAAACACAGGAAAAGAAGAGAAGAAATAAAATCTTACAGAAGCCATATGACTGTGTTTTGTTTGGAGATGGTCTGCTGTGCCAGCAAATTTTAATGAATATTGCTCTTTGCCTTATTTGTAGAGCAGGATAGGTGGAAGTCACCTATTTCTTTTCTTTGTGTCTGAGACAAATTCATGTGTTTTGAGATCATAGGGATTATAAATGTTCAGGAGACAGTGTGCCATCACTCACTTTTTTACTGTAAAACACAAAGCTCTTTAGATTTGTAACTACTATTCTTTCAGAATAATTTAACTTGATTTATTTCACTCCAATACAAAACACCTTATAATAAAGTTTTAGTATGTTTTAGCAAAAGGGAATAATGAAGATTTCAAGGCTGCTTTGTCAGTGAGTGACTTGCATACCAAGTCAGAATTGTAGAACAATAGGGTCGTTTAAACAGGAAAAGATGTGAACCTGATTTTCTTGTAACTATTCTGAGTAAAGCTTGTCTGCATGCAAAATATTACATAACTTTGTATTTTTTGCACTGTTATCTGATTTCTAGCGTTATGTGATTATATACATACATATATTGAATAGAGATTCTTCTTTTAAAGCATTAGGTTTATGAAGGCACCACAAAGGACTTTTGATGGTGGAATTGCCCTTTGAAATAGTTCCCATTGAAGAAAATTATTCTTAGCTCATGATATCAGGGGCATCATACTTGCAACTTCAGATAACATATGTACACTCACTGTGCAAAAAGCCTTCTGTTTTTCTTAGTAAACTTTCTTACATATACAAAAAAATTTTTTTTTTTTTGCATAGGAAAAGGATAATTTGCAAGTACAGTAAGTGAAGTGGATAAAGACACACTTTTCTTACTTAGGCTCTGGTTTTAGAAAGCTTGTTACAAAACCTGGTTTTATTTTACACCTATGGATAGCAATTATTTTTCAGCATATTTGGTTTTTATTAGTTGAAAACTGTGAATCAGGGTAGTGAAAATGTCTTTTTTTCCTTCACAAGCTAATCCTAGTTCTTTGTGTAGAATTACAGTGAAACTGTTTGTTAGTTATACACTAACTCAGTGTTTTCACTAGCTGTTAATGGTATTCTGTTTGTGGGATGTAAGAGATCTATTCAGTGGTCATGCTATTACTTTTTTACCCACCTACTTCATAAATTAATTAGTAATTTTAGTTAATGCCAGAGTGGCTTAGTCATTTTATAACTATTGCAAGTAGATGCAGTGATGACACAGCAATGTTAGTAATTAACTATGCCAACCTTTATTCTTACTTTGGCGAGTAATTCAACTAAAAATTCACGGTGATGTTGTGTTTTGGCATGTATTATCTCAGAGGCTTAGCCATTCCCTTAGTCCTGAATTTATAAAAGCGTCAGTTAAAGAATGTAAAAAAAATTAATTGGATCCTCTCAGTTTTGTGCTTTATATCACTGTTATGGAAGAAAAAAAACAGATGGGGAGGGCCTAGCTTGTGCCTTGACTGGCATTGCAAGACATTACAAACTTGTATTTTTTAATTATTTGTTGTCTCAGAGGGGAAATCAATCAATCTGGGTCAAGAGGTTTCAGGGATTTGAGCTGGGTAGTGATTTTAGCATGACTCATAACTCTCTGCAAAATTAGCTTGCCAAGAAGATGTGCTTCTGTGAAACGGTGAAGTACCTGGGCTCAAGGTATAGCTGGAAGAGAAATCATTTTGACAGAAGAGCTCATAACAATCCAGCTCACGCCTTTTGGTGACAGCAATGGAAAGAATCATCAGTATTGATCATCTCCTTCTAGCCTGAGCTCTTGCACAGTGCCACGTCACCTTTGGCTTCTTTTTGCTGCGGAGATTCTGGGAAAGCACAGAATTAGGGGTGAACTCAGAAGTGGAGACGGAAGCAGGGGAATAACCAGCTGTCCATAGAGCATCAGTGATTGTCCTGCATGTAAATCCGGGGACCACACTTTAGGATTTGATACTCTAGAATTAGAGTGCTTGGAATGAGCACATTTTAACATTTTCCAGAAAATTAAATGCCTTGAGAAACATTCGTGATGTTCGTCACCAATTTTGTGCCGTTTAAGGGAAATTAATCTTGCTGTAAGCAGTTTAGCGCATTTGTGCAGTCACGCTGTAGCTTTCATGAACAGAGTTACATAGTAGGAAACGGCATAGAAATATCATCCGATGTTTGCAGCTGAAGTTTCCAGAATTTATCTGCATTTTAATGGACGAATCTAGTTTTCTTAATTCAAAAGAACAGCCTCCCTAGATAAAAGCTGCCCTCATCATTTATCTGAAGGAAAGATGATTGGCCTTTATTTGTAGTTGTTTCTCTTGACTGATGGAGGCTACTGCAGTGATGCTTGGTTTTATTTTATTGTGCCAGCGAGTAGTAAGTACCAAACCAGATGCTACTTTTGCTGCTGGCGGCTCCCCTGCTCTACTTCTGGTCCTGCTGCCCTGCCATTTTCCCTACACCTGCATGGATGACTTCATTTCCTTCATCCTCCCTCTCTCACCACCCTCCTCCTTGAGATAATTGTCCTTTTGCTGTTTAAGTGCTGGGGTGCTGAGCACTGGAGCTGGTAACAGGAAGATTTTTCTTGCTGCATTTCGTCTTTGGCCTAACAAGTACCTGTGCGAGGGAGGCAGAGCAGCAAAGGTAGCAGCTGCAGGAAGAAAATACAGGAGCTGGAACAGAGGGAGGGAGAACAGAGGGGAGGTAGTGAAAAGACAGTGATAGAGGCTTAAGCTATTTCGTACCAGAACAGAAGATGGAAGATAAAAAGCAAACCACTGAAGGAGATTCTTTTTCTAATTGTGAAGTTTGACATGGAATTCCACATGTCCACTGCTGCTCTGCAGCTCGAAAAATAGCTCTGAGTCCCAAGTGTTTCTTGGATAACTTCTAGGATTGGTCACTGCTGAGGATAAAAGTCTGCTACTGCTGGGAAATGCTCTACTAGCTCAAGTGGCAGTATCTGTGACATGGCTCTTGGTTGCCTAATCCTACTGCAATCCTATTGAGGAATACTCTAGTGATCAACATTATTCCACATGTTGGAATGGCTATATTTTTCCTGGTGACTGTTCCCTCCCTTCTCAGATACAAAATAATATGTAACACCCAATGTCAAATAGATGGATAAAGTTTGTACTTGTTCCAAGGGGAAAAGAGTATGCGATGATAATTCAAGGAAAGCTGTAATGCATAGATGCAAGGGGGCTGAATTAAAGTTGCACGAGCTTTCTGCCTTTTCCTTAAATTAATCTGATGCAGCATAATTGTCTGAAGATAACTAAAAGCTCAGCCTTGAGTTTCTGTACAGCCCAGAAGAAATGCCTATACATCAGGCTTCACAGCAAAGTCCTGAAGGCAGAACACCAGCACTAATTGCATGAAGTACAAAGTAAACATATTTCATCATAAAAAGAAAATTATAGATTAGCATCTGCACTTGTTTATCCCTTCTGTTTTTCTGCACCCCTTGCACTCTGATGTATCTGTACTTCTTATCTGTGGGTGCGGTGCATTTCTTACAGCAGGAAAAGTTCTTGAGGGTTTGGTGTCAAGTGGCACAATAATACCTTCTCTTGCTGCTTGGCTGTTGTGAATCACACCTGTAGGTTTGGAGTACAGAACTGCAGTAGTTCTTGCACACAAGCCCAGCTGAAAGAGTCAAAATTTAGTATTGGCAGAATAAGCTGAGCACCATCATCATTAAGTACTCAGATTTGGGATTACACTGATGCTTTACTTGTGAGTTTAGATTTTTGCTTCCTTCCCCTCCAACATGAAGAAATCACTTTGCTTTTGGATGACATTTTTCACGTGTGGAGATAACGCAGAAGCCAGCAATGTTTCAGACATCATCTGCCGGTAGGGCAGCTGCTATATAAACTGCTATCCTAAAACAGGTTAAATGGCAATAGGGAGGGTTTTTTTTTACGAGTGTCGCATCTGTAATGCCTTGTCCCTTTCAGTTTTGTCTTGTCAGGGCTCAGATGGGAGTTATGATTAAAAGCAACACAGATATCCAAATAAGAACGTAGGGTGTGCATCGGCTGGAAGCTGACAGGGTTTAAGTAATCACCTGCAGCTGAATTGAGAGTCGCATGGGAAGTAGGAAGTGCTGTACTCAAGCTTCCTGTATAAATAAATGCAGCTTTCCCACAGCTACTGCATACAAGCTGTGACGCGCTTTTAAGATATAATGGCAGCGTGCTTTTAATAGCAGGGAGGGGGTGATTTATCGGAGTGGCAAAGGGGCTGGAAGACAAGTCCTGCTGCCGTCCTAAAAAGTGTACAGCTGTCAGATACGTGGAGAAGAGGAAGGGCGTGCGAGAGCGCTCTGCCTCCGCTCCTGGTTGCGAGCTTCAGGGGTTTGTGACATCGTGGTTTCCTGGGAACGGTGGAATCTGCGTGCAGCACTGAGAAGCCACACAGCTGGCAGTGATTGCTACTCTCCTTTCAAGGTATGTTGGACACAGCTTTCTGTCCTTCTTTTTTTGCTTAAAAGCATAGGATACCCTGAAAACAACAGAATGCCAGGGTTACCTTCTAGTGCAAGAAAGTAGAAAAGGCTTAGCTAAAAAAAAGGTAAGAACCAGAATGATTAAGGAGCTAAAACAAATGTTATTTGTGGCTAAAATCAAAGTGTGTGGTGCTTAGAGCTGAGACAAGATGAAATCTTGGAGTCCTGACTGTTAAAGGCACAGAAAATCAAATAGTCATCAAGTACTTCCCAATGTAACCCCAGTGTAACTTTTAAATAAATATGTGTGTGAAGTGTTTGAAAATGCTTCAGTATTCGGACACATCTGTGTCGAAAGCAGTTGCTAAGATGGCATACTGTCAGTCATATATCTGTTTTAGTTTAAATACAAGAACTCCCTTCATACTGAAAACACATCTGATTAAGCTGGAGGGAGCCCGAGTTTAAAATGCAGAGATTTCCTTCTGTTTTAAAGGCATTTCTTCAGCCACATTCTTGTACAGCTGATATTGGGAAGGAAAAATATACTGATCTGTATTATATGTGCTAATGTACACTTCTGTTCCGGTCAGGGTTTAGAGTTATGTGGTTTATATAAGCACATACTAAATATACAGTATTTTCTAGTTTGCATTTTTAAATTTTTTTACAGTAGGAACAGAAAATTGCATTTACTAGTATGTTTGCACTGCTTTCTCAGCATAAGGCTTTCTCAGTACAAAGCTGCTTCAGTAATGAAGAGGTTTCAGTCTGTTTTATTACAAAGCGCTGTATTTTCTGTAATAGTACAAAGGCATTCTGCTTCCTAACTGTATACAGCAATATCAAACATCTTCCTTCAGACAGCACTGTTAAGTAGTAAAATATTTAGGATGACTATAGTTAAGGAAGCATTGCAGTGTGACTTCCCATCCTCTCAGTAAATTGACACTGAATGCTTTTAAGTAAATTTTAGCAGAGGTACAGGCCGTGACTGAAATACCCCCATGCAGCTTTCCAACTGGCTGTGAGCAGGCACAGCAACATGATATGTTTGGCTACCTTCAGCCTGAAGGGCAAGTGGTCTTGGTTAAGGGCAAGCACTGGGTTTTGGATACCAGTGTTTCTGGAAACAGAAGTTTCAAAATCCTGTCCTTAAATATTTTCCAAAACAAGTATATTGACCTGATTCTTGTCCTGTTTAGGACTTGTCTATGCCTGAGTGTGAGTGGGTGTATGGGTTGTCATAGCATGGAAGTGGCTGAAACCCTTCCCTCAGCAAACATAAGCTACATTGGAAAAAATACAGCACATTGATAAGGGGATGGCTGCAGTTATGCTGCCGAAAGTAATGCTTTAGATTATGAGCTGAGAAGCGTGTGTTTGCAGAGTGTCTGAAGCTGTGGTAAAGTGGGAGGTATTCCAGAACCAAGCCAGTATGATGAGAATCAGAATCCTTTTCTTCCACGTATCTTCATATCTGATGGGGGTATTTNGGCAACCCAGTTTAGTTTCTCTTCCCCGTGCTGAACTATATCCTGAGTGCTCCTCACTGATAGTCATGGTCTTCTTTCCCACAGATGGTGACATTTTGGTGATTTTGTTTGTGTGGTGGTATACTTTGGAACAAAAGTTAATAATATAAATAGCAAACAATATGGAGCTGTTTCTCTCTAGCTAGGTTCATGTATTACACTATATTCTCTAAGTGCTTTATAAGCTTTGTAGTAATAAAAAAACAGCATGGAAATGGTTATCTGGACTTTCCCTTCTGGTGGAGGAGGAAAGTACTTACTTGTCCTTATTACCATTTTAAGTTTAAAATGCAATTGTGAAAAGCAGCAAGTCACTTTACAGGAAAAGAAGCAGCGCTAGTACTTAACCCCGTTCCCAGTTCATTAGTATGCCTCTGATAATATCTATGGTGTGAGTCCAAGCCCTATCCAGACCTTTCAGTGACTTTTAGTGGTGAGACCCAGTGGAGTGTATTGCTTTGATGTGTAGCTCAAAAAAACTGGTATAGATTTGCTGTCCCTCTTCTTGAGTCGGGAGTTTTCTTGAGTCGGGAGTTTTCTTGAGTTGGGAGTTTTCTTGAATGTGCCTGAAACTACACCGTGCCTATAGATTGTACGTATCAGATCCATAAATATCTCTTGGGCTAGTAGTACTGTGACATCTGAGACCATAATTACAGCTCTGGGCCCATGGATGTCACAAACACACGTGAACAAAATACTGTGGCAGGCTGCCAGCGTTGCTGTGAACTGAGTCCATCGGACCTCCTTGCACATAGCAAAGCAGACGTTGCCTTCAGCTTCATGAGGCTGAAAATGGTGCTGGATCTGTCCTCTTCCTCTGTGTATTCGCCAGGAGGTGGTACAGTTCCCTCCTCTCTCTCCAGCTTCCCCATGCCAAAGCCCAGCCCTGTGTTATGCACTTCACAAATTCATCTCATTACCCAGCAGCCAGGAATAACCTTACATTCATTCCATCTCAGAATTAATCTTCTTTTTGTTTGTGGAGGGGAACATTGAGCAAAACAAAAAAGAACAGATCCAAAAGGGAAAGAGAGCAGTGATACGAAGCTCAGCCTCTAGCATTTTGCATTTCAGCTGAGCTCCAGTGCTAGACTATGAGCCTTCTCCCTTGATAGAGGGAAGTACAGGTCTGAGGGCCATCGTACACTGCAAATTTACCCAGTCTTGGACAAATATTTACAGAGATGCTTGCGCCAAATAACTTTGTGCTGACCAGTAAGAAAATAGCGTTCAGTAATCTTTCTCTGTGTCTCTTGTAAATGGTTTTGCTCAGTGGGAACTGACTGGGCATTACACTCATAAAGTAGATCATTGCTAGAAGATACTAAAACACTCATAAAAAAAAAGACAGTATCTCAAATTACAAAGGACCTCATCCTTCACTTCCTACTGAAGTGGGAGTTTTCCGTCTCTTCGTCTTTCAGGGAGGAGCAGAAGTGCTGAGTGGAAATTTCTAGGCTTGAGAGCACAGATAGGTTAACTGCATTGCAAACACAATTTCAAGTGAAAAATGCAGCTATATCAAACACATGATGCAGTTTCCTAGATCTCTTTGTATGTTGGTACTTGCACACAATGACATAAATGTTCTCCATTTCTAGTTCCTCTTATTCTAATACAGAAAAAGTATTGTGGGTTGTCCAAGACCTGGGTGCTTTTTTGTTGTGTTTCTAGGGGAATCTGCTCAGCCTCCAAGGGAAAATCCATAATCTGTAATTAGAAATGCCATCAGTTTAGCTGATTCTTTGAATATCCTTGGTGCCTGCAAGTAGTTTTGAGTTTGGTGGAGTTTGGGCTACTTGACTACGGGACCTACAAGCATCCTTGTGCCTTGTGTTTCCGACTGAGTTTGAGCGATCTCTGGAGTCCCAAAACCAGCCAGCACCAGACACAGTGATGTGAGACGTGAATCTGGTTACTGCTACAAAATGGTTAACCTCTCTGAAGTAAGGCAGTCCCAGACATGCTGTAGTCAAGGGACTGTTTATTTCAATTATGTTTATATAAAACCTAACAAGAAATTCTGTACCTGTCTGACAGACTTCAAAGACCATAAATAAGGGCAATTGGGTGAGTCAAGTGGGACTGTTGTGTGGCTCCTGAATTGGGACTTAATGAGGTTTATTTTTTGGTGTTGATCTGGCGCTGTTATCAGTGAAGTTAGTGAAGTCAAGACCTGCTGTTCATGAAGACCATAGCCGGCATGTTGCTGTGGAAGAGTCCAGCTTGTGTGAGTTCGTGCATGCTAGAACACATCCCCTGTGTGGGGCTTTTTCCTGTGCGCTAGATGTTGTTGTAGGCACAGCCATCATGGGGAGTTGTTCTACATGCTTTTTGTCTGAAGGAGAGACGAAAGATGCTGATTAGGAGACAGAGTACAGAATTACTTTTCACTAGGGAAAAAAATACCATTTTACTGTCAGGCTCATGTTTCTCCCTTTTAATTTAGAATGTTAGTAGTTGTATCTGTTGCAAGCTTTTCTGTCTTTCTCTTTGCTGTAATAATGAGGAGAGAAGGGAAAGTATAAGATGTGAGTCATCACTCAAAGAGTGGACGCTGTCTGGGTGTCTTGACAGAAGCTTTGATATTCATATTTGGTTATACAAACTATTGTATCTTCATACTGCCAAGGAGTAAATGTGCAGAACTGAAAACCTTTACGTGCTCTGTATGTTTGCAAAAAAAAACCAACCACATTGCAGCAGCAGAACTGTATCTCTGTGTTCAGGAACTGAAACAGTTCCTTCAAGGCTACCTCTACTTGAGCTTTTTTAGGTACTACATGTTGCTGTGGCTTAGGGGCGAATTCCTTGCTCATGTATATAGAGCCACAAATCATTTAAAATTGCATGCTCTGTGCCCCTATGTATATAGAAGGAAAAACACATTTCATGACAGCTAGTTTATAGGCTAATCATTTGCATGCAAAGAAAATTCCAGGATAAGTAGAAGCTGTGACATGCAGGCTGACACTGGTTATGTCTGAGCAGAAGATGGAAAAGTTCATGTGTTCTGCCTGTGCTGAATTTGGAAGCATTCTGACGGGTGGAGGTGGGGAGATGATGAAGCAAAACAAGCTGGTCTTCCCCCCTTCAAAAAAAAGAAGGTTACGGAGATGAAGTCGTGTGGGATATTTACCATTGCACTCACTTGAGGCGTTTGCAGAGCAGCAGACCCTTAGCTCTAACCACGGGTCCTGGAACCCTTCACAATGGGGTTTATCCATTATACGGCTAAGATGACATCCACAGGGACTTGCTTGCTGAAGTTTTGCACAACGGAGAGGATGCAGTCTTGCACCCTCCTGACCTCTTCACACTTCCACTGATGGCTTCAGTGGTGGAGGATCTCCATCACAGTCTCTGGGGAGGATTTGTGGTAAAGGCAATCATGCCCTTTGCCTGGAATGGAGTAAAAAGCCACATATATATACAGTTTAGCCAATACTACTTTAAGGACATGTGTTTTTTGAATTGGTAAATGTTTTTATTACAAATACCCAAGCAGTGTACATGGCTTGACCAGTTTCAACCCCCTTGTTGACTTAGCTTCCCACATTTTGGGAGGACAGGCCAACAAATGAAGGAAACATGCAGTTGTGGGCAGAGGACTGGTGAAGGAGTCGAGAATTCTTGCTATACCTTGTTTTCATAATTCCTTAACAACAAGGACAAAATGCCTATTTGAGGGGTGTTAGTTGTCATGTTCATAATTAAAAGACCATCTAGCAAAAAGATAACTTCAGAAAGGTTTCTGTAAGATTGTCACCCTTTAGTATAGTAAGTCTATGAGTTCCTGACGTGCTGCGTTATAGATAGTAATTTTTCTGGAGATGGGGCAGCTTCTTTCATCTGGTCGTGGTTGTTTATCTTTGCACACATAGGCAGGTCTATTGAAGCACTCGCACTGGCAACACTTGGACTTCATGGCTAAGATCATGCAGAGATAAGCCAGTTGCTAACAGATACTAAGGCTCTTGAGGCTGAAATCTTGTATGTTTACAGGTTGCCATTTTCCTTTGAAATTATTTCTGTAATGAAGTTTGAAATTTTGAATTGAAGTGAGAGAGTGATGAATGTAAACCTCTAACTGCATTTGATGTACACTTCTGCTTTATTATATGGCTTACCATAGCATCTGTATTTCCAAGAAATTGTATGGATCCCTTGAGAAACTAACTGTGTTCCCTGTGCTTGACACTGTACAGGCAAAAATCCTTGTGAGCGTTCACAGCCTGAAATACAGAGACAGAAGATGGATGCAGAAATTCAGGTGGGAGAGGGCAGGGCAGCAATGAGACAATACTGGGTCGCGTGATAGACAGTGTCATCAGCTGAGCTGCTGCAAAGCTTTTTGACTCACGTTTAAGAAAATGTCATATTTATCTTATCTAGTTAATAAGATGCAGAGCAAAATAGATCATGCTCTGTTAGAAATGTTTATTTATAAAAGTGGGAATATATAGATGATTTAAAAATGCATATCTGTTAAAGTTAGTCAAGAGTGTAAGACTAATCGTAGTTGAAGCTACTATTGTTATTCCGGCATAGTTTGCAACTTGTGTTCAGTGGTGTGTATGTGAAGCCTGTCAGAGGTTAGAGATGCCCCATGTTCACATCCTGATTGATGGGGTGGGCACCATGGGGCTCCTCCGCAGTGGGGCAGCAGGCAACGTGGAAGGAATTGCCTGCATGAGACCTCTTCCCAGGAGCTGCCTCCCCGCATGCTGGGCTCATTGCTCTTCCCATGTGTGGGCTGGAAAAGAGGGAGAGCAAACGTGGATATTGAGAGGACGAGTGGAGAGGAGCTCAGTCAAGGGATTGTTACTGGAGTTTACTTCTCTTTTTCACCTCTGCAGATCTCACCAGAGCTGAGACTCGTTCAGCGCTCTGTCCTTTCCTCATCTCCGGTTGCAGCTGGCTTTGGTCTGGCTTGTTGAGGAACTGGCAGAGGAGTGGTTTAGGGATACACTCCAATTAGTTTAATAACCAGTTGTGAGAAGCAGTAGTAGTTACTTCAGTAAATGCATGTGTTCAGTTTCAAAACAACCTGCTCACGTCTAGGTCCAAACCTCTGCTGTTTCTTCTTAATGACTGTATTGTTTCTTGTCAAACTCCAGTATAGTCACTAGCTATTCACGTTGTTTTCAAAATGGAAAATGCTATATTACTGATAGTGACTTCCCCAAGGTCTAATCTTCAGATTTGACTTCTAGTTTTTGATTCACCGAATGTCATTGTAGCTGAGACTCAAAAGTTACCTCTGGGTAGTGTGTGATTTCTAAGTCATTGAGGCATGTTTGGATCAAGGGCAGTTTTCAATGTTTTACCTTTTTTATCTTGGTTACCTTGAACAGCGTGTTTCTTCTATAATAATGCACAGCATTAGTTGACTGTAAGATTAGATAGGGCCAAATTAAAACATACTTGTTAGTTTTATGCAATGATCAGTCACACAAAAGTTTTTACAAAACAAAATGTAACTTATTCTTTGATTCCTGATGATGTAGATCTAAAGTTGTGTGAAAGTACTTTTTGATGCTTGTAGTAAACAAGACTGTAGGAGCATAATCTTACAAGTTGGCAGTTTTATTGGACTGACAGACAGCATGAAATGACAGAGATGTTAAAGGTATCATCTTATTGCAAGCATTGAAAAAAATGTTCCCCAGATCATGCCTTCTAAAAATAAATACCTAAATATGTGTTGGGGTTTTTTTTTTTTTTCAATATATGGCATTCAGTAAATTTTTTTTTTAGCATATGGTATTTTTGCAGAATTCAGTAGGGGATCAATTTAATTGTTTTGGTCAGACGAGTTGTTCTTTGGCTTTTAGCAAACTCTTCACGCTTCCCTTGGCCCTAAGAAGTTTCTAGCTGTCACTTTCAAGGCCAGGCGTTGGGTCACGTCTCCACTTGCCTTGACCTGCTTGCCTTGCAGTCAGGATGCTGCTTGCTCCAGACACGGCTTTGGCTGCTCTGGAAAAGGAGCCGTCTCCATCCAGAGGAGCCCAACAGCCCACTTAGTTTCTTCTTAGAAGATGAGTACGTACCATGAACAAACAGTTAAAGTTGGTCCCTCTGCCAAATAACATTTCATTGCTTTCGCTTTAACAATGCGTCTTTACAGATATCTTCTAAAAATTCTTGGTGTTAGAACAGGCCAATGTCACAAATATCTTCTGAACACGCCCTATCTAAACTGTAAACATTCCAGCTCAAGGAGTTAACATATCCCAAGGTTTTGTTATGCGATTAACAAAAATAAACATTTTTTCTGTGTCAAAGGCGAATTGTTACATCTGACTTCCTATTCCTGTTTCAGCTGAGACAGCTAGCCAAGTTATCAACCCATTTGACCTCCCAAAAGCTCGATTCCTTTTTACTTAGTAAATGCTACAGTTACCGAAAGCCTTCATGTGCTCAGAAAGGAAGACCTGTCATTTGCTTTTGTCATTAATGTCATGAAGTGTGTGTTTTTATTTAATAGTGGTATATTACCTCTTGTCAACAGGAAGTCAAAAGTAAAGTGCACTAAACTAGTTTGGGTGGAAATTCCTTGGAGCTTAGCATTAACAGGTGTTGTGTAGTGTCATTAAGAATAGGGGGTGTTATTTAGATAAGCTTTAGAGTATAATCTTACCCTGGTAACCAATACTTGGACTTCCACTTGGTATAATTTTGTTGTTTCAATGTGTTTTGGAAATATTTGGAAGTGTTTGATGCCAAAATAGACAAGTTCTGTTGTCTAGCTGCGGTTCGCCTGTATCACTGTGTCTTGTGCTGATCACCTTTCTTTAGCTCTGTGCCTGCCGGGGTTGAACACCAGACTTTAGGGGAATCTTGCTTCTTTGCGACCAGACGCATCACCTTAGTCTGCTGCCTGCAGCCAGCACCATCACATTTCTCAGGCACAGTAAGCTTGATACATCTGGGTCATCGCCAAACTTGATGCCCACAGGCCTGCCCAGGGCTCATGTCTAGTAGGTCTGGTGCGGGGAGTTGTGGCTTTCCAGCCTGCCAGTGTTGACAGAGCTGTATCCTGAACTTTGATACGTCCTAGTTCAAACACAGTTCCAGCAGAACTGGGTGAAAGTGGTGGCTTCTGCTATACGGTGGTCTGACATCGTTGCACGCAGAAGGGCTTACTCCCGTCCTTGTGGATTCAATGGATATTGCCATTGTATGGCTTCTGCCAGTATTGAAAAGAGACGAAGACCATGTTTCTATTATGCATTTCAGTTTAGTAACAGGCTGCATTATATCTTTTTCAGTCTTTATGTTTTTATCTTTAAGTCATTAAAAATGGCTTTTCCTACCTGCCTGTCAGCTGGGAGTTGCTGCTTTTATTTCACCATTAGCTTTTAGAATACCTTGTCTTGGACTCCCCAGCTTTTTAGGAATGGAAGTTGGAAAAGCCCATGGTTTTCCCCCTCACTTATTCTAAAGCAGTATTCAAGGAAACACACACAGGATTCCCACAATTGCAAAAGGTCACGCCTGTTTTGGAAAAAAAAAAGTGGTTTGTTCTATTTAGTTAATATCTGTTGTCTTCTTGCAGAAAAACTCCCTGAGGGCCTATTGATACAGGGTTGCTAGAAGTTACTGTGAAGGACTGGTGTTCTAAAATGTCAGTTACTCATAGCTCACAGTAACAGTACAGCAGAGATGTTACCTGACAAGTGTACTCTCAAAGACTCGTGGAGACTGATTTACATGTGCCCTAATGGCATTTTGTTTTATTAGAAAGATTTGAAGTTTTTGGGTGTATGTGAGATTTGGGAACCTGTTCAATGCGTGTTTTAGACATCTTAAAGTGCTGGTATAAAAATCCCTGGCAGGAAGCTGGGTGGTATTCTTAATTAGTGCACTTACATATTTTTTTTGTGCAAGAGGCTTCCTACTGACTACATGCCTTTCAAAGTATTTGATATATTTATTTTTTGGTTGTGAGCATGATATGAAAATACTCCGTACAGCCAGTGCTTCTTGAACAGCAGCTCAAGGGCTCTTTTTTTTTCCCAGGCGTTCCAATGAAAAAAAGAGAGAGAAATTGCTTTCGGTGTGTTCTCATGTACCAGGCACCAGGTTTACTTAGGCTGCTTGTTCTTTAAACAAGTTTTCTTAAAATAAAAATTGTACAGTGCAGAAAGCTGTCATGTAATATTGTACATCTGACTTTTCTTAAGCTCTGCTTAAAGAGAACAGATAGTGAAATAATTTTATTCTCTCTAATACTTTGGCTTGGTAGCATATTATGTCAATCCAGAAATGTGTTTTCCTTGTACATGCGTATAATCAAGTGATTGGCTTGCTTGCAGTATTAAGGCACAGATGTAATATAGTAATTCTGAATATATTAAAAATGTATTTAATATTAGGCCTTCTATTCATGGGTCTGGTTGCTTTTATTAATACCACAATTTNCAAAGCTGCCTCAGAAGTTAATTTTGAATAACGTTGTGTCGAGAGAGTTGGGACAGCTAAGGGCTTGCAACCAAAACTTGGTAACGATGGGGTTTTGCTGAAGATGACAGACATGTGAGTTTCTGACAGCTGTCTTCAAATGTCCTAATTTCATAGCTCACTTTTTTATCTTCTGTGATCTGACCCCATTATCTTAATACCACTCTGTTACATTTTAAAAATCTTTCTATAACCATTCTTTTTCTCCAAGGGCTTGATTTTTAGCATTGGTTTTGAACACTTGCATTTTTCAGGTAGTTTTCATTTTCTGTTTTATTTTTTAAGGGGGGAACATTAGTTACAGGAAACAACTGAAGCCTGAGCTCAATGATGTCAAAACAGGTTTTTATATGGCATTGAAATAATTTTGCAATGGGTGGAGTACTTAAAAAAAATCTCTGGAGCATAAGAAACAATTACAGTGCTTGCCAAGTGTTTTTTCGAGAAAGTTCAGTGAATACCTGGTACACTAAACAGGAGCTTAGCCCAGGCACTGTGAGTACTTTCATTTTGATACTAAAATGGTTTTTGTAAAATGGGGAAGTGCTATGTTATGTGTTAGACTCATACATCACCTTAAACCTAACCCCAACCTCTTTATGATCCCCCCGTGTGTATGCAAGTCCATGCCTGGGTGCTGGTTTATGGCAAAGCTGGGGGGATACTGGGCTAGAGTGGACTTGGGGCTCGCCCTGCCCCACAGGATGGGCTCAGGCACATGCCAGCCCACAGGGGAAAACACATAAAGGGCCCTTTTTATTCCATTAGTGTTTCCTGGAGCAGTGTGTCTCATATTTGTACATTTCTTTACTCCCTTTAAACTCCAAATTCAGCTAAAAGCATACAGCTCTACTAACTTCAGCAGAACTGTTTGTAAGTACAAGGCTTGAAGTAGCTTCTCCAAGAACCCTGTTGTTGCTATTGGATGCAGCATGTGAGAAATGAAAGGATGACTTATGGTGCTGAATATAATCCATTCATTCTCCTCCAGCTTCAGTGCAGAAGGCTTTCATGATTTTACGTGATGTTTCTAAGTGGTGAAAGTCACATTCAGACACATTTTTTTAGCTAAGTACAGTGACTTTATTGCAGGCACACAGACAATGTCCCTCTGGTGTTGCAGCTCAGGAGACTGCCTGGCTTGTTTGCTCTATCTCATATACAAAGTCACTTTTGTTCTTTGAGCCTGGTAATCTTTGTTTGAGGCACCTGGACAGGCTCAAATGAGCCTTTGTATGATTGTAACAAGGATGTCACCTTACAATGCATGCTCACAGGGAAAGTTTCAGCCCTAGGTTGCATCAATTTTTAACATCTCTATGGAGCTGTGGTGGCTTGACCTTGTGTGGCTGCCAGACACCCACCCAGCTGCTCTCTCACTCCCACTTCAGGACACTAATATCAAGATTTGCAACAGGTACCTGTCTAGAAGCAGGCACGGCAGGTATTTGCTGTTAGGAAGTAATTTTCAAAGCCAGACACTGGACACTGTGGTGCCAGGAGGCCTTGAAGGCAGACAAGTTCTGTACTCTTTCCTCCAGTGCTTTTGTTGTGTTTTTCATATTCTGCTCAAAATCTCCACTGCTTTCCTCTAAGTGTTTCTGCTTGTACTTGCCCTTCCCACCCCCCTGAGCCCTTTCTCTTTCTGCTTTGAGCACGCTCTAATGCTTTCCTGCTTACGGGAAGTGCTGAGACATTTCAGCGCTACGTGGAAGCACAAAGCTTTGTCACTGCCCAGAGACAAAGCAAAAGTGTCCGCAGGCAGATGAACGAAATGGAAACGTTGACAGGTCCAAGTGCTCAGCAAACCGTGGTCCTGGTGACCGGGAAGTTTATGCCCTCCTGGGACTGACCTTGTATAGCTCACTTGCGTTCATTCAGACTTTCTGGTCCTGCCTTATCCTATGGCATCGACACCATTAGTATAAGAACCAGGGGAGGATGAGTCTTCCCAACAGTTCTTTTTCCTTTTAAACTGAGCAGCATACAATTTGAGGAAATACGTCTCATTTCCTGGAAATTCTGTGCAACGTAAAAGGAGTATGATCTCTTATCCTTATTCCACAACATCTCCTGGAGCCTGTGTTGCTGTTCCATGTATGTTTTTATGAGGAGTTAGGTGCTGTATTCCAGTTTCAGTGATACATTTCTTGTTTTATTTGGGATTCTATCCTAAATGGGTCATTTGTGTTTGTGAGCAGGAAAGGGAAGAACTCAATGCTTAGAAATGTATTTTATTTATATGAGGGTCCATTTTTTTCGGGGGCTTCCCATTTACTTTTATTTCAGGTCACTTTTATTAATATAACCAAAAATGGAAGGGTCTTTTCCTCTTTATCCCCAACTCATTCTTCAGTGACTCCCTCTTCCCCTGCATGACATATAACATACTAGGTGTTTTGTTTTCAACCTAAACTGTTGGCAACTCACATGTAATTACAGGAGGAATTTTACGCCACTGTAAAGAGAACTAATGGATGTATAATTAACTAATGACAGTCTGTAGGACTAAGCCTAGCAAAGTGAAAGCCATAAAAATTTGGAGCACGAATTCTTCACAGCTTCTCTGCAGTGTATGGAAAAGTCAGTTCTGCCAGGGTAGTAAAGTTGGGGAGATGGTTTGAGAGCTTGGGAGAGGACAACGTGTCTTGAAATGTTGGGAAAGAATAGGGAAAGGAGTAGAGGGTGGGAGCAGGAGGAAGACATATGTTTTTCTCCCCGTTGTTTCCACCGTCTGATCTGATTGTGGGAATGAACGTCCTCTGCAGGCCTGATTTCTCTTCAGAGCCCAGTTGCCACTGGATGGGGCTACCCTTTTCCATAACCATCAACTCTTCCCCCTGCAGAAGTCACAATTCTGGTGATCAGAACCTGCTGGTTGCATTGCTCTGGGAAAAGAGGCAGGCTGTGCAGGCCATGCATCCGCTCTTGCTTTGATGGGCAGGTTTTCAGGTACTACTAACAGGGTGGCTTTGCCTTTGCCAGCCTCACCTGGAGGACCAGGACCACTTATGGACAAGCTGGCCCCTTAGGGAGCCAGCTGTGGGTAGCCACGGTGCCTCTTCCAGGGGCTGTGCAGGCAGGCTGCGCAGCTGTCTGCGTGGCTCCGATCCTGTTCGCTTCGTTTGCTGAGCCCCACCGGGGTTAATGAGGCTGCGGTGAGATGAGCCAGCCTGGGCTGTGTGGGGGCTGGATCCTCTGGTCTGCCAGGTTTGCTTGGTGGTGTCTGCTGGAGATTTCTACAGGGTGCTCTACTTGTTTTAGGGAGAACCTCACCCCCACTCTGGCATCCTGGTGAGAGGGAAGGAGTGTCGGGGGCAGTCAGGGAGTGAAACTGAATTTAACCTACAGTCTTCAGGGACAAGGGTGCCTGGGATGCCATAATGACTCCCCACAGCCATCACACTGTGGCCTCTGATGGCTAGTAGGGCAGAGCGGTGTACTAGGAGCCTACTTTTCACTGTGGCAAACTCTCTGGCTATCACACCGAGTGCCAGATTTAAGCCATCTAAAATTAGCCCCTAGCCCTAAACCTCAGTCATACACCTGAATCTTTCTACTGCTGCCTTAATAAAAGCATGCAGGGTTATAACCCTTTGGGTTATAAAAAGAACACTGACTTCGGAAACAGCTGTATGCATTTTATATCCATTCCCACCTCCTGAAACATTCCTACCTATTCTTTTGTACATCCCTTCTCTTAACTTTGCTACCTTTTACCGTGTAAATGAAGAAATGTCAGATCCATGCAGCGTGGGGGTGAGTAGCTTACCTGTACAGATGCAGCTGCTGTTGAAAAGCATACCTGAGTAGATGCGTTACAGTTCTCTCCAATACTGAGATAATGTCTAGCATGTAGTTTTAAATAACAGGTAGTTCTTGATCTGCTGTAGTGTTTCCAGTGACTGACTCACTGTTCCCCACATCCCCCGGCTCCCTGTTGCAGTAATTACAGAAGAGTGTTGCAGTCCCTGACTCAGAGGGAGGCTTCCTTCCAAGGCTTCTGGCCATGCTGGAGCTCCAGCTCTGCAGCCGTATGGAGCAAATTGTGGGGGGCATCACGGTAGCAGGTGGGGACTGCGCCAAGAACAATGTGAGCATGGCATATGTTTTGAACGAGTGATAGCAAGCCATTAAAGAGAGAGTTTGCTTTGGATTTGTGGCCAGGAATTTGGTTGCCAGAATCTTGGCTATGACTCTTGTGTCTCTAAAACTGGGTGCTTAACAGGAAAGGCATCCCAAGGGACACGTCTGATGGCTTCTCTGTCAGGCTAGGCTAGGAAACTGCAAAGTGTAAAAATTAAAAGGGGTAAGCATGCTCCCACCCGTATTTGTTGTGGTTTCGTGCCTTTTGAAGACAAAGTCTCTTCCTGTAGACTGGTGGGAACACACGGCGCAGGGCTGGGGCTGGGCTGCGTGTCAGGTCGTGGGGTGGGAGCTGTGGGGCAAAGTTCCACATGTGCTGACCCCTCAAGCTCCATGAGCACTATGGTTTTCCCTCTCTGGGGAGGAATTAAGCAGGTACTGCAAGTTGGCACGTCATGTAGGCACTGACTGGCTGCAGCTGGCCCGGCCGCTCCAGCAGCCGCGGAACGGCAGCAATGACGTGCTGCCAAATGTGACCTGACAGCCAGGCCACGAGGACGCTCGGGACTGCGGGGGAGGCGAGGAAAAGTGGACCAAAGGGCTCGAGTCTCCTGTTTGCCTTGTGAGATGTCAGATCTGACAGGTTTTGATCCCTTGTTGTTTTCACATTCATGCAGCCTCCATTTGTGATGTGGCTTTCTCGTTTTAGCAGAGCTGCACTCTTACTTGCCGCTGGTGCAAGCAGCTGCCTGCAGCCAGCCACCAGGTCTATGCCTGTAAGAAGTGTGCGTGAAGGTCTTTTTGCCATCAGATAAGTGCACTTAGAAGCAGATCTGTGGAAGTTGGGTCAAGTTTCTTGGAAATGGGAGTAGATTTTCCTGTGCTTTAAATGCTGCACCAAACCCCACTGTTTATCTTGAGGTGAATAAAATCTGCAAATTTGCTTTCCATTGTTTCAGCTTAAGCATGAGGATAGTTTCCTTAATTTCTCTTTCAGTGAAAGAGGGTCTTGAATTTTTTTATGGTTATGGTGCAGTGTTTTCAAATGCCTAGGTCAGAAAACATTACATATGAGCACGATATTTCCATTTGTTGCTTCTCAAAGGATAGAAATTTGTTCCCCAAGCACTGCTTAGGCATAATGTGTGGTGGAAACACAGCTATTCTGAGCATCTCCCTGTCAAAGTGCTAGTGCACTTCATTTATGGTTCACAAACCTCAGTGAGATGCCTAAGAGCCCTATGAAATATTATATAGAGGAACTGGATGCCAGGGAGTAGGATTCACAATAGTTACAGACCTGAGCAAGCAGCTCTCTGGCATAGTCAAGGCAATGCAGAAAAGAAGGGTGCACATAATACTCTTACTTCCTTGGATGTAAGCTCCAGCCCTGTGTGAAGTAGGACATGCAAACTGAAACCCTTTCCTGGGTTTAAATGCCTCGACCACCGCTCTTGCAATGGACAGCCAGCTCGCTATCTCAGTGACAACTCATGGAGAAGGTGGAGTTCATGGTACCCACCACCTACATTACAGGCTAAATGTTTAAAGTGCTTGCCCAGGAAGGGGGAATCTCTGCTTGCTGTCACCTTGCACTGCCAAGGAGAGCTGCCAAGCCACCAGCTGGAATGGGAAACGGGAGCGGAGACACCCATTGAAACAGTGTGGATGCAATGAAGACCAAGGGGTTCATAGGCATGGGAGGGGTATGACTCTGAAACTCATTTGGGAGGGCACAGTGATAATATATATGTACACAGAAACACAGTTTACTTTTTTAATTAAGAATTCGTCGTCTCAAGTCAGATCCCTGCTCCTAGGATTTTGGTGAGGGCTCTGACCGCTACACTGTTGCATATAACATAGGTAATGTCTTATCTGTGTGAGTTTTGGTTTGGTTTTTTTATTAATATGATGATACGTGGCCTGACTGAGGTGCTTTGTGCCAGCAAGGTGAATGTTCTCTGAGGACCCAACCCAACCTTGTGGGGAGGTGGGCTCTCAGGCACCTTCTTTGTGAATTTTGAACGACCTGAAGTGTGAGACTGGCGCCAAGATGCCAAAGTAGTACATTTGGGTGTGCTTTTGTGGATCTGAGCCGTAAATTCTCAGGTCAATGAGAAGTGACTACATGGCTTGTGGGATGTTTCAGCTCTTGATTTCTCTTTTCAGGCTGAGTGGACCATTAATGAGTGAATGGATTCTGCCGGGAAGACTCCTCCTCACACCATGACAGCCGACGAGTCAGAAGCTGGAGAGTTAGCTCTGGAGCCCCTGCTCACTTGCAAACTATGTCTCTGTGAATATTCCCTGGATAAGATGACCACTCTTCAGGAATGCAGCTGCATGTTTTGTACATCGGTAAGATCTAACAGCACCTTCATGCTACAGGAGCAGGGTAACGGGATACAGACAGAGCTGCAAGATGGGCTTGCTTGTCCTGTACAAGAAGCGTGGGTTATCTATGCTGACAGAGGATGCTTTCCTAAAGGATATTTGGTGTTAGTCTGTCTTGCCTTATTTAAGACTTTTCTGTCATTCTGCTTTTGATAATTTGTAACTGTAACAGACATTCCCATGGGAAATAATAATAAATCCCAGTAGTAAATGGGAAAAAAGATGCATTTTAAGACTGTCAGAGAACATACACAGTCTATATGCAATCTCAGTGTTTATTTTTTTCTGAAGCAAAATCTTGAAACATCATAGGATAGCTGTGAGGTTTTGTTTCCCTGTTATCATTTTTTGAGTACTCAGAGACCTTTTAAGTCTTGTATGTAATTTTTAAGAGCAATCAGAAAACTTAAACAAAAGTGAACCTTGGCCTGTTGAACCTTTGCATCTGCAGTCTATGCTGCAGAGATGTTGCCCAGGTCATGCATTGCCTATAGTTGTCAGTGAGGACTTTCTGTCCTGCAAATTCAGATCAAATAAAGCTGGTGGAAATGATAAAGGTGGAGGTTGAGTGAGCTGATAAAAGCCCTACAGATGTTAGTACTTTTCTGGTCTTTTTGTCAGCCTGGAAAAATGGACCTAGTTTCTCTGGCGATTGTGACTTCAGTGTATCTTACTAATGGATTTTGGAAACAGGTCAGAAGCCACTGGAGAGATATTGCTTTTTTTAACTCCAGGTTAAATGTACTTGGTTTTATTTTTTAACAACAAATTGTGGATAAGCATCAAGCAAGTACATTTAAGATTTGCCCTTTATTGTTTGAACTCACGGAAGAAATCTATTTGTGAAGCCAGTTTGAGTGAGAGTATCTTCACTTACTCTGAATTCAGGGGAGCTTAAATGGGATAAGAATCTAGCTATGTGTTTCAGAAAACTAGGATAAGATTGATTAATACGTGTTTTCAGCCTGAACTTCATGAATTTTGTTTTCCATACTGACTTCCGCAAAACATCCATGTATTTTAGTTTGTAACAAAAGTTTTAAGAGAAATTACCTAGCAGGTAGGTATGAAGAATCTGCTTTAAATTAAAACAATTTGAAGAAGTTGATACCTTTACAGCAGTTCCGCTCCTCTCCCAGAATTCAGTGTCTCTGATTCAGTATCATGAATGGCACATTAGCTTCAGAGTTAGCTGGGCAGAGTAACCCTTTCTTCCCTGGGGAAGGGAGGACTTCTGAGGACTGTGCCAGTCAGAGCTGGGCTCTCCACTACTCTGGGGGACTGGGGAAGGGAGATGTTGGTGATGGCTGGGGATGTTGCCATCCCCACCTGTCCCCCGCCGGTGCCGCAGCTGCCACCCCATACATATACGCCTTAGCTGGCTGGTAACGGGAAGAGCATCTGCTCTGAGCTTGGCTCTCCAGTGCCATGACAGCAAAGTGGAAAGTACAGTCACGGTTGTTTGGCATCTGTGCAAACTTCGCTGACTTTGTCTAAACCAAGAGCCAGCCATGAGTGAGCGCCGAATGCAGCTGGAAGAAGCCTTTCGATACGCTCTATTTATTTCAGTGGGCGTAATGTGTCTCGACTCTGCTTATACTTCATGTCTACCCTTTGTCTGGCTGTTTTTGCCTGTGTCTGAACATCCTCCCGATGGACGTGTCTGGGCTGATGCAACAGAGACACGTAGGTCTTGTATCCTATAACAAAGTGGGCTCTGGAAACTTTTAACCTGCTTATATGGCTTTCTGTCTTGACCCCAAAGCAGTTTCTGGGAGGCTGTATGAGTTGGACTTTTGGGTGGCCTCCAAAGAGCAGTGTCAGAAGCTCCTTGCTACAGTTGCCTCTGTTCTGGGGCTTGCATGGGGGATTGCTGGGGGCACAGCCTGCAGTAGATGCACTGGTATGCAATGCCCTAAATTTCCTCTCACCCATGCCAGGGCTTCTAGAAACCTTCACACTCCCCTTAAGACAGATATTGGCATAAGAATGTCAACTGTGAGCTATGGGATCGAGCCCATATCAGCTTTTCAGCTAGCAGTGCTTGTAGGGCTTCTTCTTCTTTTTTATTACTAAGGTTAATTTGATAGATCCAAGAGTAGTATTAAATTTGAAATAGAAAAGGGCTTGATGTGGTCATAATAGGTTCTGCTCTACTAAGGTGAAACCATTAGTTTTGTTAATTTTTTGTTCTATTACACATGTGAGGGTTTTTTGTTTTTTTTTTTTGCTAACTGCATTGATGATTCTGCATCTATGGTCATTTTTCACTACAGCATTTTTGGAAATTGTTACAATTTAGGCATCTGTGGGGATGAGCTTATGTCTCCTTTTCACTTGTAGCCTGTAAAACCAAGGAATTTAAATGAGTTAGAATTGTGTACAGCTTTTTTTCAGCTTAGAAACTCTTGTAATAAGCCTTATACCTTGTAAAAGCTGTATTCTAGCCAAAGTAAGTAAACTGTGTTTAAGAAGGTGTATGTTTTGGTGGAATGTTGCTAGTAAGACAGGAGTTTTTCAAATAGCTATAAACGTTTTTACTCTCTCTGTTCAGAGAAGAAAAAGCAGATGGCTTGCAGAACCTGCTTGCCATCTTACTTGGTAGCCCAGTCAGGGAGGCATCAGCCTTGTATTTCTCAACATTTGTTGCACTTGGCGTAAGTCTGCACTGAAATGTGAGATAAAGCACACATTTACACATCCCAAGAATTTGGAAATGGCTATAGTGTACCTTATGGCTTGGTTTCATTGTGTTTGGGCTATACTAGTTTCGAATGAAGGACTGGTCTCTGAAGAGTGTTGGGCAGGGATGTGAGGTGTATTTTATCTGCAAAAGTTTTAGAGGACTGCACTTCAGGTCATTTTCTGTACCTATAAAACCTTTGCAGAGTGCCATGCGGTGGTGCACGCTCTTACATATATATATATCCAGCAATATATGTAATGCTTAAGCTGCATGGTTTTATGCTACTTGCCCAGTTCCTGAAAGGGGAAGGGGTCTCATCTGTTCCTGATAATTCTTACCTTGTTTTTTGTCCTGCCAGTCATCCTTCCTGTGTATTTGGTGAGAATATTCCTATCTGCAGTCCCTTGTGCTTACCTTGTCTTGCAACTTTTCCTTCCTTGGATGTGCCCATGTGCAACTACACAGGTTTTTGCCCTGTGGTGGTCACATCGCTCCCATACGTACGTAAAATAATGATACACTCTGTCTGGCTACACCATCACAGTGTTACAAAATACAGTATTCAGTGCATTTATATCTAGGTCCAAAGCAAACTAATATGAATTACATCCTGATTGATACACTTACAAAATTCTATTTTGAATATTACACTTATTTCTAGTCAATATTCCTACATGTTTGTATCCTTTACTCTTCTTCCTCCTCCAGATAGCTTCAGCGGTGCCTTACACAGGCAAAACTCAGGAGCAATGCGTTGGGGTAATGCCAGAAATTGATGGGCTGATCTCCCTGCTTTGCCTTGGGAGGGGGCACAGGGTGTTCCCCAGGCTTTGGCACTCATTAGACTGGCTGGAAATTATACATCTTAGAGACCGCCACCTTTTCAAAACCTGGCTGAAATTGAGCAAACAGCTGGAAGAGACCATGAGTGGCGTGATCGCATGCACCTCGCTTCCTCTTGCTAGAAATGTTCTGGTTGCTGGCACAGCATAAGTTACCCTTTGGAAGCAGCAGGGAGGAATGCAGGACTAGCAGTAACACTGGAAATACTAAGGGCCCTGTGGAAGATTCGGTGTGAGTCTGTGTCATAGAATCACAGAATGGTTGGAGTTGGAAGGGACCTTGAAGATCACCTCGTTCCAACCCCCTGCCCTGGGCAGGGACACCTCCCACTAGACCAGGCTGCTCAAAGCCCCATCCAGCCTGGCCTTGAGCACTTCCAGGGATGGGGCATCCACAGCTTCTCTGGGAAACCTGTTCCACTGTCTCACCACCCTCATAGTGAAAAATTTCTTCCTGTAGCCTGTAAGTAGTCATGAGGTGAGGTTTTACCAGGTCTGGTAAGATTGCCCTGCTGGTCGTGATGGCAGAAGGGAACCAGTGCAGTGCTGTTACAGAAAACGTGGGTTTGGGGATCAGTAAAAATGCCAGTGTTGGCTTCTTCCCCGCATGCCAATTCTGTTTGGTTTTGTCTTTCCTCTTTTTCCCCCTCCTCCTAAGCATTTCAGAGTCCTGATGAGAGCCAGGTGAGCAATAAATGGCATTGCTACTATTTACGTCAAGCAGCTGCTTATATCCATCTTCTGTGTTATTTACTGGAACAGGGTTTGAGATGCCTAAGACAACATGTAACAAAGTCTGAAAACAGAAAATACTTTTAGGTATTTGCTTCTGTGTTTTCAGCACATGTTTATGCAGATCTAGCATGATTCACCCTTATTTTTTTTCCAAGCAAATTCTTTGTTGGGTCTTGTACTTCTGAGAAGTGTATGAGGTAATTGTGTTACAAAACGTGCAAAACAAATGTCATGATGATCCACCTGTTTGTTATTTTGGTGCACACAATGCGGTCTAAATGTGATTAAACTTCACGCAACTTTAAAAGGAGAAGTCAGCATACAATGCTGAATGTAGCTTCTGTGCTGTCTTGGCTATTCTACAAGTAGAAGGTGATCCGAAGGTATTTGGGAGAACAAGATTTTCCACTGTAGCTACGAGTGACCGCAAGGCTGGGGCTGGACTTGGGCAAGTCAGGGCCTTGGAAGGCTTCAGCCTCCGAGAGAGGGGCTTACATGCTACTGCCAACTACTTTTGCTAGAGGGGAAGGGGAAACCCTTCCAGGAATTGGAATTTCCCTGTTGCACTTCACCAGCAGGTCACTTTAAGGCTCCTCTGCTGTCCTTAATCTTTTTAGGACCAGCTGTGCGATGCCCTGCCTCCTTCTTTCGGGTGGCTAAAGATTGACATTTTGACTTTAGTGCTGTGAAGCCTCAGGTCGCTTGTGCAGGGGAGCACTGGAGAAGTGGAGACAAACTGATGTGAAGGATCAGCATCAGGAGCAAGAAGCATGGGCAGAAAAGCCTGAGAGCAGAGGAGACTGAGTAGATCAAAGACAGAGGCGGCAGATGACAAAGAGGGTGGGATGCCTGCTAAATGGAGCAAATGTACATGAATGCTCCAGTGAAGGGTTACTTAGTAAAACTTATGTGTAAGGGAAAATTTGGATTTGCCTTCATCTAGCCAACACTGGGTTTTAGTATCTCTTATGTTTCTTTGTGCTAATTTTCAAGAAGGAGTTTGGTCCCCTCTTCTTCCTTCTCTTTTCCCCATTCTATAAGACACCTACATGTGCTCATGGACGCATCCGAACCCTACCTTCTCCTCTTCCTAAATAGACCTTGTGCTGCAATGCCCCACTTACTTTACATAAAGCTCACCTCAGATTGTTTCCTGCTTCCACCCACAGGTAGCAAGCTGTCAAGTTTTGACATTTTGGATTCTTTTTTCCCAGCTCAACATTTGAAATGTTTCATAATAACTTTGTTTTAAGGTTATAAAAGAGAAAATTCCCACACCTGCTAATATCAGCACTGAACTCATAGCACTTTTATGGTAATTTAAGAACTTTTTGCATGCATGTCTGTGCAGAGTCACTTCAAAAGCAGAGTTAGCAGGGGTACCAAAAGGGCACAAATGTACCTATTGCCTTTTGATGGATGCTACTATTCAGGAAGAGGGGCTACTTGTTTCTCAAGTCAATAGAGATGGCAGCATTTGGGTGATGGACAAGGGAAGACAGGCGAGGAAGAGGGAACTAATATGTTTAATGACAGCACCTCATCAGTGAAGTTGGTGTTATCTCCATTTAACGAATGAAGAAACAGATGTGAAGTAAGTGGTCAGTGCCTCAGAATGCCAAAGTAATTAGGCCAGCCTGTGACATAAGCCTCATGGTCATGTCTGTTTTGTAGCTGTTGGTATGGCCAGGTTTGGCCTGACACAGATTTGTTTGCAAGAGGAATGGTATTCACAGCTGGTTCAGTCTTGGGAAGAGTGAGTTTTTCTGGTCCCATTCTCTGGTCCTTTTCTATTTGGTGGTGCCACTTCATGGCAACGATTACCTGGAACTTATCCTGACTTTTATGAAAGGCTGCCAGGATATGGCGGGCCACATAAATTGGTTTTAGACTTTATCTGAGCAGACTCTAGCACCATTGGTGGGAGATCTTTTGCGACAAAGATAATGACAATACATTTCTCAGATATACTTGAAAGATCCCTTAAAAAATAGGCTGGTGGAGCAGCGAGAGGCCATTGTATTCTGGCCCATTGTCGTTGGTGATTTCACTTGACAAAATGAAATACTTGTCAGTGATGCTTGTCCTCTCCTTCTACTGAGCCATGAGATGGCCATATGTCATTTGAAACTAAAGGGGCATTTTTTTCACTTTCTTTCAAGCATCTTTCTCAATAAGGCTCTTATGTGGCCTGATCCTCTATCCATTTGAAAGCAACTTAATTTGTCACAGCATATGGTCCTTAGCAGTTAAAATATAGTCTGGGTGATACAAATGCATGGTTCGTTGGACTTTGTTTTTCACTTTTGTCCTGCCTATCATAAGCTTAATCTCTAACAAATTAATAAACGGTTATTTCTATGGTGTACTTTTTAAAAACTTTCTTTAATCGGAAAAGCCTCACATTTGTTTTCCAAGTGAAGTGCAGATGCCTCCAAGCTAATTGCCAATAGACATACTTAATCTAGTTTTAAGATCTGTTTAGAAATACTTGAGAGATTCCAGGAGTTTGATTGACACACATTGAAGGCAACTGGCCCATTACAGAAGATGAATCTACACAGAAGTGCAGATGTAATGACAGTGATGAACATATTACTAAACGTTATGTAGATCTGTCATAAACACTATGAGTGCTGTTGGGGTGTGTGTGGGGTGCATATTTATTTGCGTACACAATGGATTAAATGCCGAGTGGATCAGGTGGTTAATTTTAGAGTTATGACAGGTATTGTCTCACCAAAGTCAGTAATACTACTTATTCTATTTAAAACTGTATGACTACTACATTGTCTTGTTTATGCACTGAAGAACAGATAATGTCTGTAAGTGATAAGAAAGAAACGAAGGTTACGTCTTGAATAAGAAGTACATAAACACTGCGCAGAAATGAAAGGAAAACTAAATGCCTATCTGTTGATGTGTTCTGAATCATAAGACCCTCTGGAATGCCAAGTGAAAAGTTATGTTTTCTCTCCATTTCTCTCCATATACAGGCTTTTTTTTTTTTCCACACCCCCCCCCCTNCCCCCAAATTTTGAGTTTGTAAAAAGACTAAGGCCAAAAACCCCAAACCCAAACCAGTGTAGTTTGGAGGACAAATCTGGAAGAGGGATTTAACATTTTAAATCAGTCTTGTGGGTTTTGAGATGGAAACCTGAGGTTTTCTTAATTTTCCTGAAATTGAAATTGTCTTCATTATACATTAGTAGGAAAGACCTTCTTGTTTCGGCAAGATGCCTTCAATCATTTCTTGCATTTTCATATTTAATGTAGATCATGCCCTAGTACTGGTTAAAGAATATTTGAGATACGGTTTTTTACCTTTCCGCAATTTAATTAAAACCAAATTCCCTTACTTATCCTGTATCAACTGCTGCACAGTGGCTGGCAGCAGTATCTGTATCATTTGACAGGAAAGCCAGTGCTTTCCGTTTCTTTCTTCTTCCTATCCACCCCTCCATGTTTCTTAATAAAACTACCTGTTCTATTTTGTCACATCACATATGTAGTTTCCCTTTATGCTTTTGCATGCAAAATGATGAGTCTGCATTTAGGGGAGCTGCAGAGCTGCATGCAGATGGGAGACAAGCAAGGTAATGGAACATGCCAAGGTACTTGAAAAATCAATATGTAGGGAGGATTGAGATCCATCTTTTGTCTCTGGTACACAGATTATCTGAAAATGGCTTTGAATAGAAATGTAAGATTTCAAAGGCAGAGGGATATAGTGCCTTTGTGACATCATTACCTAGCAACATAATACTGATAATACTGAAATTATACTTTGAACTCATTTTTATGTTAAAATGCAGTACTGTTATGGTCCCTTGGCACCCTTGGCAGATTAAATACACTGCCAAACAGATGACTTTTTTGTGTGTGGGGGGGTCAGTACATTAAAAATCCCCTCTGTACAATATACTTTGGGGAAAAAAAAGCTGAAGTTAGAGGAGCACGTAGGAGACATGTTGAAATGAAGAATCCGTGAATAGCCTGGACAGAATTTTCTATTCCTGGGGCTTGCAGCTGACCACAGAAAACACTTTTGAAGACTAGAGGAAGTGTTCATTACTGAAGAAGGAATTTTTTAGGTTATTCGTTTGTGCATTCCTGGATTGGGCTTTTCAGTGTTTTTTTAAAGATTCTTACCTCATGTTACAACATACACTTTCAACAAAGCCGTAGCTCCAGGAGAGGAATGCATACTTGGGGCATATGTAAATATTTGCCTAAATCATAATCTTTCTTACAAGTCCTGCAAGATAAAAGAGAAATGCATACATGTGGCAGGATAATTTGATCCAGGTACTTTACAGGCCTTAACTTACTAGGTACTCATGAATAGCATTTTGTGAAGTAGATAAATGGATCTTGACCTTCTTTCATTAAACAGAGGAAGATGATAGCCTGAAAGGCAAAAATGGCATAAGAGGAAAAAAAATTCTTGCCCTAAAATGCTTAGACAGCAAATTATTTGAGAAAGGTGTCATTATACATTATGAAACTCAGGCAGAGAAAAAATTACTTGTAGTACTCTTTCCACTGAAGTTGATAGGAGTCCAGCAGGAGCAAAACGTGCTTGGCAAAGTTAGATTAGCATCGAAACCTTCTGTTAGGTGTACCGAGTTTTACTGATGGAATTAAATTATCACATTTTAATTGATCCCTTTTGCTTGATTGCATCAGGATTTTGTTATGCATCCCAGAACACAGATATGTACATGGTATAGTTGTTCTGTAGGGAAAATCTGAGTAAACTGAATGTAACTCATTAGGGTGCACTTGCAGGCGTGAAAGTTAAAATTCCTTGTGTTGGTGCCTACTATTTATTTGAGGGGTGAACGGAATGGAGCCAAGCCTCCAATTTCATTTGTAATCATCAAGATTCAAACCTGTTCAGCAAGACATCAGTAGACTTTTAGTCTGTTGCCTCAACCATTCTGCCTTGACTATGTGACGCATTTGTGGAAACCTTGCTGTGCTGGTAGGAAAGTCACTGCTGATGACCTGCCCTGGCCATGGAGAGTAAGACGATGGTGTAACTATTGTTATAGGCCACAGGTTCTGTGGTGTGACCTCTCCAGCCACTGACTTGTCTTCGTGCTTGTAAGTCACTGCACTGTGGGAAACTGGTGGGGGAGTATAGCCCAAGGGTGTTCAGACCTGGTGATTTCTTGGATGTCAAGATTAAGATCCTTTCAAAGAACTCTGATACCACAGAAGGCTGAGTATCTTGATCTTACATTCACTTTGTAGAGCAATTAAATAGCATATGTAGAGTGTGCAGTTTTCCTGAGATACTGCTGTTTTTTGTAGACAAAAAGCATGAAAAGCCTTAGCATTTGATGTCTGTATAATGTATTCTCCATAGTGTGGGAGGACATGCTGCTGCGAAGGTCTATCAGGATTCATTCCATAGACATTGAATCCTCTTCTCATCACATTTGCATTTTGTACATCTTTTCAGATACTTTTATTTGCCACTTTTCAAGTAAGTGGCTAAATTAGTAGATGAGCTGTAAATAATAGTAAAACCCCTCTAAAAACAGTCTTACTGTTAAAATGAAGGTGTATTTTAACATTTTAGTGATTTTCCTCTTCTTTGCTGCTAACTTGTGAAAGAGGGAACACGAAGTTCACATTTTCATTCATGTACAGACTTAGGTAAAAAGCTTAATCCTTCAGTGGCAAATGCTAAATGCTTCCTTCGAGTTTCCCAGCACCTTTAAATCCTTCCATCAGCTTCTTGAATTGCACCCACAGCACCTTCTCCAAGCACAGAAAATCAAGGCGAAAGATAAAATAGCTATAAAAACTATTTAACAGGGAGGTTTTCTGTGAAACATTTGAAGATCCATGGAACTGCACAGACCTATTATAAAATCTCTTCAAGTCTCCCTCTGAAAGCACAGCACCCTCTAAAAGTATTACAGAAGGCTCCGGTTGCTCACCTGTCCTCACGTACCACCAAGCCGTGGGCTGGAAGAGAAGGAGAATCCAGACACATTAGCAATCCTCAGAAACCTCTTTTCTCCTGGTTTGGTACCCCTAATGATTTAGATACTGCATATTGAAACTGATTGCAAAATCCATACTGTGGATCGAAGCTCCTTAAGAGCTTCATGCCCATCCTTGCACGGAAGGGTAATTGTCAGTGCTCTGAGCTTCTGTCCTGGAAGTCTAAATTAAGAACAAGCCTCTGGGCTGCTGCTAGGCCTGCAATAACTTCTCAGGCTTTGTCCTCCCTCTGTAACCGGCTGACCTGAGCTGCCCCCCAAATACAAATCCACTGTACCATGCTGTCAAAACAAATTACTAAATATCAGGCAGCACCCCAGAGGAGACAGAAGCCAGGATCTTAGCAAAAGTAAAAGGTTGCTCTCCCATGCTTGCTGAGGAATTAAGGCGAACTAAATGCTTTGGCGGAAGGGAGACATTCCCCCTTCCTCAAACGCTGCCCTGAGGCTTGATCCAGAAAGTAATCAGGTCTCCCATGAGGAGAGGAAGTGAGATGTAAGAAGGCTCTGCTGGAGCATCACCCTCATATCTAAGAAGTGCACCGCACACACTGCAGCGTGTGCAGGCTTTGGGGACAGGAGTTGGAGAGCAGAAGTTTTTGTTTGCATTGTTCATGGTTGAGGCTGGGTACAGGCACAAACCAGGGAGGAAATGTGTGCAGGGAGTGAGCATTTGATACCCCATTTCCCCTGTGATGTGGTCTAAAGCATGTGGTCAATGCTAGGCGCATAATGAATGTGGGGCTGGAGCAGCAGGTCATCCGCAGTCTCCATCCATATCAGTAATGGCACTAGAGTCACCCTGGGCTCTGGGCACACTTATTTGGCTTTCTCTGTGCCACCTGGTGCCAATGCCCAGACCGTGGTGGCAGCAGATGTGGGCAGGACCCTGGCAGCTCCCTGAATACGAATTCAGGGAGCCTCTAGAGTACCTGCTCCCAGGCACCATTGTGGTTATGTACCTGCTTCTGCTCACTGCTCTGTGGAGGAGCTGCAAGTGCTACTGGGATGCTTTGATCTGGTGGTTAAACTGACTTTTTATAAACACTGTGCTTAGATGCCTTTGGTGTAGGTAGGGGGGGAGATGGGGCAAGGCACTGTGGTTGCTTGAATAATAAAAGAATAGATCCTGGTTAAATCTGGGCTGATGTTCCCTGGAGGGCTAATACTGCCTTCAGTTACTGACATGACTTCTTTTTTGCTCCTCACCTCTGAGTATCTCCCTCACTTCCCACATACTACTTGCACCAGCAATTCCTTAGGGCCTGCTCTGCTCCTTCCTTATAGGAGTGTGTGCTGGATCTGAATCCATTAGTGCTTAATGAGGTAGATATTTAAATCTTACCATTTAGGTTATATCCCTACGTTCTTCTAAATGAATACACTTCAAATATTTACAAATCAAAAGTAAGCTTATTTAAAATGCCACTAAGTTAAGCTGATTCTACTTACGTGAACTAATATCTCTGTATAGTTCAGCAGAATTAACCAAATCATGTGGATGTTTCAGTAGAGAGACAGACAGAATAATAAAGAAACCTCATTTCCATTTGTAAAAGTCCTAATTATCCTGACATTTAAGAGGGTACTAGCTTTCCAATAAAAATACAAATGAGGAATTTTCTTTAATCACAGCACAATATGCAAGGCCTTCTCAGAACAGTCCAGACTCATGTAGACTTGAATGTTAAATGTCTATAAATACTGCAAAAACAGTTTGTGAAGCGTCCTAGGGCTTTACCAGAGCTGATGCTCTGGAAGGCCGTGATTTCCCAATAACCCACCAAGTAGCTTTTGAACTCAGTGCCTGTTCTGAAAGTTGGCAGAGAGGCAGAGGTCTCAAAGACCTTACACTTCAACATATTTCTTCAAAACAGGTGGGGCAATAAGGGAAAAAGCCAGCAGTACTGAGGAGGAAGAGGAGAGGTTTATCACATGGGCATAAAATACATATCTGTGGGGAACAAAGCTGCACTAGTCCTGCTGCGTGTAAAATATGTTGGTTTTCATTTACAATGAACTATGCAAGCTGATACCAAAATCCGCCAGAAATCCATGTTTTGTTATTTTGTTAACAGTGATTTGCAATTTGCTGTATGCTTGTTCATTATTTTGAGGAGACTTTGTTGTTTTGTTTGATTTAGAAGTGAGCTCGCTTACTTACCTATGCAGTTTGGAGATACAATGCAAGCGCTGTTCTTTGGTCCATCACACCAGTTTTATGCCATGATTTTGTTAAAGATTCTGTAATATATCTTAAAAAGGCAAGCTGAATATATTGGAAACTGGCATGCCAAATACGATGTGGAAATAACAGAGGGCCTGCCATTTTTGTGTAATGAAACAATTTGGAACCGTTCATAAGGCAGCCACCATACTGGAAATGGACTTTGAACTCCTGCTCAATAGATTAGAGGCTAATGATAAATCATGGTAAACCGTGGAAATTACCTGATCTCTGTGGGGGGCTGAGGGAGGAGGGAAAGAACTGATAGCTGCATATCTTCTACGTCAGATTATAACCTCCTAACCAGGTTATAAACCCCCTTTCCCTTTTATGCAGCTGAGAAGAAAAGTCTCTTTCTTGTAAATGAGGTCTCCTAGAATGGAAACTGCTGGCTGAGAGTCTGAATTAAGAACACAGGAGGAAAGACAAAAGAGCGAAGCCTGGTTAATTAGGATGAAAGAGGGATACTCCCCCCACTAAATCCCCCAATCCCAGTTTAGCAGAGTGTAGGGGTTGTTAGCACTTAAAGGTCTGACTTGCTGACTTAGGTAAACGCAATGCTCGGCACATGAAGTCATGCATAATTAATTGTTCTTGGTTGCATTCTTTCCAATGTAATGACTTGTAGCATTCACGCTTATAATAACTGATGTTTTCTGTGTGCTGGAGCTTCAGGACAGCCAATTAAGGCAGTGGAGGTGGTAGCTGTGCAGCATCTCTAGCATCTTCATGTTACCAACATGTGAGCTATGACTTCTTTTTCTCTTTTCTTTACTTTTTTCTAGTGCCTAAAACGGTATGTGCAGCTGGCAATTCAAGAAGGTTGTGGTTCTCCTATCACATGTCCAGACATGGTATGCTTCAAACGTGGGACCCTACAAGAAGCAGAGGTATGAACACTTTTTTCATTCTCTTTTTTTTTAAATATAAACACCCAAACTTCTTTATCTGCATAATAAATATGATCATACACTTTTTCCTCCCTTTAATTACCTTTAATGAGCTTTTGGCAAGAAGCCTGCCTGACAAGAGGAACTAGAAACAAACAGATGTTTTTCAAGGGTTTTGCTCCTTTTTCCCTCCCTCTGTGCCTTGAGGAAAGGCTTATTTGGCATCCGGACAACCTCCGAATTACCCATGCAGGTGACTTAACCAGAATACCCTGTATCCCAGAATTGCTGAGCCTCCATTATCACTGTCAGATAAATCAGATTTGATTAGACTGCAAACGCTGAAATTCTTGCGCCTCTCTTAATTTAAGAGCAAAACCTCAAACTGAACGTACGCAATGCCAGAATTTCTTCCTGTATGTTTATATTGGGCTGCAACAACCAACTTGCAGCCCAATTTAAGTACGCAAGACTCTGCATAGTGATACGGAAGGAAAGCGCTCTGCACAGCACTGGGTGGAAGTAGGTCTTAAGAGATACGAGAAGTGTCTTAATTCCCAAGGCAGAGATGGGAGAGGTTGAGAGCTCAGAAGCTACATGAGGTTTAGGCAGAGCTGTTTGCACATCTGGTGTGTATGCGATCTCCTAGAGTAACTGGAAGGTTCAGTTTGAAAGTTGGAGGTGGACAAACCGGAGGGAAATGACCTTCTTGGTCATTGCTTGGGACAACAGGGTTCAAGGGGACTGTAGATGGCCCCTACCAGGCTGCCTGATGGCCTCCCAGCAATGCCCAAGCAGCCTCCTGCCTGACTTAGGGCTGGTGTAAAATTTCCGAATTGGGCTTAGCGCCAAATCATGGGGAGGAGCTGTTGGCAGTGTGGCTGGAACCCTCATAGCTGCCAGCTGTTGTGCGCATCTAGGCGGCCACGGAAAACTGGGAGCAAACATGAGGTTGCCCTGCAGCTATTCTTGCTTGCTTGCTTTGTGAGCCAGGTAGGCCCCTGCTGGGCCTGGGAACACAAGCAGAAGGAAAAGGAAAAAAAAAAACTAACCAGGAAAAAAAAAGGTGGTGAAGGGATTTTGTCTGGCTTTGTGCATTCTCTCTGCGTTTGTTTGCAGGGACAAAATTGAGGAGAATCAGATCTCCATCCCTGAACTGAGGAAAACCAGCTTATCTTCTGGGTGCCCTTGAGCCCTATGTATACAGATGACATAACTGTGGTAGAAGTATATAATAATCCTATTCAAATGCAATCAGTGGCAATGCAATTCCCGATACCAAAAAATGTCTTTTTCTGTAGAAAAAGTCAGGATCTCCTCTCCAGCATGCATTTGAAGCACCGTTCTTAGCTGAATCAAGGCCTGGGAGTCGCAGCTATGTTTGTTATGGAGCGCAGGCATATGGTGGAGCTTTTCCTTGGCTGAATCCAGCTATTGTGGAAAGTAGCCAGCTATTTCCCTTCCTCCATTCTTGGGCACAGATACAGAGAGGGCGTAGCAATGTCCCTCCCACCCATCGCACCAGATTGGAGGCAGCTAACCTTTGTTGAAAATGTGTTTTTAAAATAAACTTAACAAATGGTAGGAAAAATTCTGCTCTGTTAAGCTAGTCTTATGATGCTGGAGGAATTACTGAGCTATATTTCCCCTTAATAAAGCAGGAGGGCACTCCAGGGCATGTATTAATGGGCCATTACCTTAATCCTTGGGCGCTTTTTGGGCCTAAGGCAGGATGACTAAACAGCCCAAATGTGCATTAGTGTCCTGTGGATGAATGAATGTTCTGATGCTCCCTTTTGGCGATGCACTTGAAACACAGACCTCCCCCTTGAAAAGCAAACAGGCCCCCAACCTGGTTAAAATGAACCACTTATGTATTTTACCAAGTACCTAATCCTTTAGGGAAGAAATCCTCCCCAAAACCCCAGGAACAATAGAAAGATTAGATTGTCTCTGTTAATAATCTGAAAGATTACGTATGAGCACTCTGTATTCTTTTTTCTTCTCTACAAAGGCTGTTCCATGTGGAAATGTGGCCTTTAAAAGTTATTACTTAAAAACCAGTACCTTATTCAGATGGTAGAGAATGTATGGCTATTGTTTGGCATGGAAGTACTATTTAGAATTTCACATTCTGAAACCTCTAGCGGAAGAGTATGAGCCTTCTGACCTGTGGAGGGTCTGGATGTTTGGTCTCTGGCTTCTGGCAGGAAAAGATTCCTCACCAGGACAGTGCCATGAGGAATGACATGTTGCCTGTACCCAGGGGAGGAGGGAGGGGAAAAAAATGGTCTTTTTTTCTCCCCTGTGTTAGCATCAGAATTTTGAAAAAGTGTACTTTTCGTGTCACATCCATTTTGGACTCTGCTGTGACTGACGTTTACCAGGTACCATTACAGTTTGGAGAAAATACAGCAGTTAAAACTGTCTTTGTCATGGACACGGTGTTAAATTAGTTCCTATACTTTGGGCTCAATTGTGTCTAATTACATTCGCAAACATGGTTGCTTTGTTTGCTTTTAAAATGCTTTTTGCCCTAGCCTGCACAAGGGAGATAAGGTGAACTTAAGCATAATTTGAAACGAAGGAAAAAGTTTTCATTGACTCCAGTGCATTTTGGATTGAGCTCCCTTCAATAAGGAAACTGAAAAAATAGTAACAAAGCTTACAAGCAATTTATAACACATTATACCTATGAAAGTTCCTCTACTTCCCTCTCTCAAGCTCCTTATTCAAGATGTGTAACATTTGCTCAGTGCTTTCCAGTGACCTATTTGTCTTCATGGTGAATTAAGTCTGTTTTATTTTCTTGGTAAAATTCTTCAGAGTTTATCTAGTTTGGTACTAAATTATGAGAGCCTTTTCACAGCTCTTGCCTTGATTCTGAGACACGTGCTTCGTATGTTGCTGTCAGGCCATGAAGGAGGGCAAAAACTCTGGTTAACGTTTTAAATGGAGCATAGAATGTCTTCTTATATGGCTTATAAAGAAATGAGCCAGTGTGAATAGTAGGAATGCATCTCTCTCAAACAGCTGAATCAGTGTTTGGGGAGTAAACTGCTTATTCATAGAGTATGTGAGTTGTTGGGAGTTAAGGCTTTACTTTTGGTGAGCTAGAATATTGTGTCTTTCTGGACCTCAAATGAAAATGTTCCAGGCTTTTTTTCTTAAAAAACTTAAAATGAAAAGTAATTTGAACTAGAAACTTTTCAGTACTTTGAAAACATGTTTTCTGAAACCCCTCTGTTTGGTGGCTTGTTTTTTTGTTTTTTACTTTAATAAAATCTAGTTGAAACTGGTTATGTTCCCCTGCAGTTTTCTTGATTTGACAAATAGTGCATTCAAACAGGAGGAATTGTTCCACTGGAGTGGTTGAAACCAAGTGCAATCCTAGGTCGTATCTTGACTTGTTGCATCAAGATAGCAGCTGCTTGTAGTATAGATGGTTTTAAGTAGAAATGAATGGGTGTTGGTGGTGGGAAGGCAATGGTTTTGGCTACAGACTCCTTTTCAAATAGCTGGTTACACACAAAAAAGGGAAGTTTAAAAGCAATCTTGTTAAACAAGATATTTGTCCTTTCAAGCTCTAATAGTACAATAAACAAAGATGATTTGGATTCGTTCCTGGAAGCAGAAGGTAGAAGGAACATCTTATGTTAATACAGTTCTTCAACCGTGCAGACTTCCTCTGTCTCAAATATTTCTGTCTCTCTTGGGACTTTGCTCCATTGATTTAATTGGACCAGTTAATATCCCTAATCTAAATAAGGGGTAATTTATCATGGTTTGAAATGGTTTTACTTGGTGCAAATCCAATCACCAGTGTAAGGTATGAATCAGTGTAAGTCTCAAGTGCATACGGGGATTTCTAATGTAGTACTCACTTGGATAGTGTCTAGGGGATTGCGCTTTGCTATTTCTGATTCCTGTATTGTTTTGAAGCTTGTAACGTTGATGCCAATGATCCATGTATACATAATCTGATTTGGATTAAAATCATGCAGCAGGCAGTAAAGGAGATCCTGCTTTCAGCTCTCCTTTTGACTCTTAAGTTCGACAAAGAGAATTACCCCTTTGCCTGGAGTGCAGATTCTGCTTATTGTCCCTCTGTCTGTGTAAATCCGTGATCTACACCAGTGCTAACCTGACAGGGGGTTGTCAGCACTTTGTAAAGTGATGCTGAAATGGGACGGTGACCCAGATCTTAGAATTTGTAATTGCGTTATATTCCATACATAGCTGCACAAAAATCCCATTGTGAGTCAGTTTAAAATACCAGTTTTATTTTTAATTTGAAAATTGGTTTACATTTTGCTTGATTGGTGGATTGAAATGGTAAAATGAGGAGGAAGGTGAGAAGGTGTTGCAGGCTGACCTGTCTTTTTCAGGGTCAGAATTGAAATTTCTACTCTAATTTACTTGTTTTTAAATAAATCCAAGGGGAGCAAATGAGGGAATCTTCATTTTGTTTTTATTTGTCACTAAATAAAAGAAGAGCTCCTTAATGGAGAAAACGAATAAATTAATATTTCATGATGACTCTAGTGAGCATGGTAGCTGATGAAGAAAGGAGTGGGCGTAATTTCTAACAATAAAGAGATCGAACTCCCATACCCCTTTCAAAAGCAAACCACAGCCCAAATTAAAACTATTTTTCCCTCCTTGCAAAACTAGATGGTGCCTCTCTGAGTGGCACGAAACTTCGCAAGCAACCGTTGCTGTTGCCAGCGCAGGATCTGCCCTTGCTGCGTATCTCCTAAAGCCAGAAAGGGAGAAGCACTTCTCCTGGTGAACTTTCCTCCCTCGGCATTATCGAGGTTTGATTCATAGGGGTGTGAAAGGAAGTAAGATCTGTTTGGTTTTCTTGGTTGCCACTTTGCTTCTCCCTTGAAAGCCTGAGAATAGGTGGAGTGGTGATTCTCCCTTTCCACTGTGGTGGCCAGTGTTTTAAAACAGGGGAGTTGTTCTTCCTTGGCTCCTGGTTATTGCACTGCCCAGGTTACAAGGAACAGTCTGCCCCTGTGTAAACCAAACCCAATTATTTCCAATCCTTTCATTTTCCTTCCTTTGCTCTTTTGTCTCCCATAGCAATAGCACCCCCAGTTATCGTACCTTGTTGGGCAATCTTTCAGGACGCTTGGCAAAGGCCCAGCTGGAGTCTTTTGTGGTAGCGAGTTTTCAAAATTTTGCTTTTTTTTTACGTGGATATTTTTACCTCAGGTGAAAGCTGCTGCTCTTAGTGAGAGCTCTTACACGTTCTTGTGCTCTATGACAAGAGTACTCTTAACTGCAGAAGATGCTTACAGTGTATAGAAAACTAGAAAATTATTTCAGCTCCCAGTGATCTGATAAGTCTCAAATCAATGTCTTTTCAGGAGAGGAGAGTCCTTGCCTCTGATTTTTGTTGTAGGTTTTTACTCTAACGTTACCCCCCCCCCAAAAAAAAAATACCCAAAACTTGTCCTGCAGCATTTCTTGCTGCATTAAATAATTTCTTAGCCTAGAATAAGAAATGTCTGCTTTCTGATGTGCTCACAAGCTTTTTCATTTGTCCCTTTGCCATCTGCCGTGTTGCTGGTTTGCTTCCTCCCCAGATCTCCATCCTCTTGTCCAGCCCGGGGGTGTGTGAGGTTATGCAGGAGAGGAGGTCTCAGGAGCGGAGATGTTTGGGATGGGCTCTCAGGTGGGGATGGAGAAGTTGAGTGAAGATGAGCATTTAGGCTCTGAAGCCAAGTAGGAGGAGATAAACATCTAATCCCCTTACCATGCTTATGGCTGTCCTTCTCTATTAAGCATAAATGAGATTAAAAGTTCACCGAGGAAAAGTTTTGCTGTTTTTTTGTGGGGACCTGATAGTCACGGTTTGTTTTTTTGTTTGTTTCAGTTGAGTTTGCACATAGAGCTTTTCTATGGCACTGAATTCAGGCAGCAGCAGATTGTGCCTTCCTTCCCTCATGCCTAGAAATACTAAACCTATGAGGGGCTTCAGCATAGCACCTCTCAGGTCAACCTCCATGTGGGTGCTATCAGCAGCTGGTCTTTCAAAGCCTGGGGGAGTCAGTGGCAGAGGTGATGAGCTGCTTGTGTCGCTGTCTGGAGCTGCAGGCAGGGAGAGGGGAGCTGAGCTGTGAAGAGGCTGCGTATGAAGAAGAGTAGGGCTGGGTGAAACCGGTGGGGAAGGGTGGCATGGTTAGATCAGGTTTTCAATAGGAGAAATGGAAGCTTTCAGCACCGACTCTGCTTCCTATTGAAATCTGCAATAAAACTCCTAACTCTGCTCCCACTGTAATCAAAAAGCCGGATTTTTATTACATGGGAAATCCTGGGCTCAATAGAACTGCCCTTGAAAAACTGTTAGTGAAAAGGAAGACCAAGCACAGAAAGACCCCAGACAACTAAACAATTCACTCGAGTGGCTCTTACAGCATTGAGACTCGCTGTTTTAATTCAGCTGTAATGAAGGGAAAATTTAAAGTAGTTGCCAATACTCACCCAGCTAGAGAAAAGCAGATGACTCTTTTTGTTTTCCAAACCCTATTTAGATTTGAAGCTGCTCCAGGGAGGAGCGGGCGATACTGAAATGATGTGTCCTGTGGGTTTTATATAACTTTGTTGGTTGGCTTCTTTCTTTGCTGAAGCTGATGAACTCAGCTTTTTTATACTTGTTTGATTAAGTTATTATTTGTTTTCCAAGAGCATTTCAGATGACTTCTGATGAACAGGTGAGAAGTTTCTCAGGAAGCTCTCTGTGTCTTAGTCATATCAATGTAACATTTACATTGATATGTTTAGCCATGCGAATACTTTCATATTAAAAATAGTTTACACCCCGAATTCAGAAACTGAATGAGGACAGCAATTTGACCCCAGGACAGACTTACTAGATTAAGGATATGTTTTGTAAAGATTTGTTGTTGTTTCCCATTTTGACATTAAATCCTTTGATTTCTTCAACTCTTAAGTCTTTTAAGCATCTTTGAACACATAAATCTTGACATCAGTTGGACTATTTTTTGTATGACATTGGTTTAGGTAAAAAAAAATTATCCAAACCTCTACTTCAAAGTGCAATTTTAATTCCAATTTATTTGAGATCTTAATAAAGCAATTTCAGATCTTATGATATATAAATTGATATATTATTTGCTTTTCTTTTTTTCATCTACAAAAGCAAATGTATTCACAGCATGATACTGTATAGATACTGAATTTTTTTGTCTTAGTATTTCTTCTCACATGAGTGCCATGTCGCAAAACGAGTGTTCACTTCACTGAGGGCAAAATTTTGCCTTTTACAGTAATCTGAAGGACTGTGGTGGGATGTTGGATGTGAGGGTTGAGAGCCTTTCACTTTAAAGCAGTTCTACACTGTCTCACAGTGCTTCAAATGATCAGGTCTTAGTATTAGTCTAGGTTTGTTTTCAGTAAAAGGCAAAGACATTTAGGTAGCTGCAGAAAAATTTTTAGTGCCGGTACAATATTACAGATGGATTGGATAAAGAGAATGATCTCAGATTTTGAGTCCAACAAACATGTGGCTCCTGAAGTGTCCATGAAATTTCTTTCAAACTCCTCCTTACCCTGTATGCAGGTTTGCTTATTAGTTTTAAGTAGTCTATGTGGTTTTCTTACGTAGACTGTTAGTTGGAGATTAGAGCATTTAGCCTTTTAGGCTGCTATTTTAATTATGATAATGTGTAAAATATATCAGCAAAGCCTGTTTTTCTATGCCAACTAAATTTGTTAACTTCAGTCCAGTTCCCAGTGGGGTGGTGTGTTCCAGGCAAATTCCAACAGCAGTGGCATTAGCTGTCTTAGCCCCAAACCCATGAAGTGAATAAAAAATGGAAACCAGACTAGCTTTAAGCTTCTGAGAGCTAAGTGACCCCTGCCATGAAGCCTGGGAGACATGAATGAGGAACCATTCATTTGGGCTGTGTTCTTGTGCATGAACAACAGGCTGCAGTCTCCAAGGCTGGCAAGCTGTCACCCTTCATTATATTAAACTAACATGAAATAAACCAAGAAGCCAGAAGTAAATACAGAATCCACAAAGAAGGCTTTCCTATGCATGGTGAGAAAGATGTGGGGTGAACTACTGGGCTGTGTGGTTAAAATAGGAGAGGTCAAGAACTCCTTTACATTTTGGGGAAGGAAGTCAAGGTATGGAAGAACGTGGTAGTGAAAAGCAAGCAGGAAAAGAAGGTGGATTCGAGAGCCAGCTCAGGCGTATAGAACAGGGTGCTTATTAATTTTTTTCAAGTCTCTGTGTTTCTAATGCGTTTTCTCTGTGTTTGTTTCTCATTTCAGATTGCCTGTTTGGTGCCTGTTGACCAGTTTCAGTTATACAAGAGGCTGAAGTTCGAAAGAGGTACGAACCTTTTGGTTTCTATTATCTTAATTTTTAAAGTGCCAGTGGAGGCAGCAGTATTCTTTACTGCAAAGACAAAGCCAGTTGGGTGAGTTAAGGAAGAAATGGAGAAGATGCCTTTGTTTTGAAATAGTTTAAGAGCAGTCACTACGTCTTATTGTGGTCCACAGACAAATCTGAAATTATTTCAGTGGAGCAGAATCAGTAGAGTGGCATCTTACTGAAATACCATGCTTTTACTCAAGCTTGTGGGTAACACTCTGGGATTGTGCACCTGAGGCTCCGTTGTCCTTCCCCCAGTGTGCTCATGCTGGGTCCTTGAGGTGGTGGTTGTACTGGTAGAACTAGACAAGGTGCTAGAGGCTGGTGTGGGGTCCTTTCGTACATCCATACGGGTCTTTAGAACTTCTGAGGGAGACAGACTTTGCAGTCTGATGGGGATTTTTGCAAATATCCCTGCAAGAGAGCTTTTCTTACATAGAAGCCTCATGTGTGTTCATCTAGTATTACTTTATTTTTTCCTGAGGGATAATTGGACCCTTCATTAGTGAGTAAGGCCTATTAGTAAAGAAGCTTGAAACTGAAGGTCTTACCGGGGCCAAGCTTTGGTATGCCATAGGTCAGCCTTCTGCTTCAGGAAGACGGTTCCCTGCCAAGGCTGAAGAAGAAGCTTGCTAGTCAGAAAGATGAGGTCCCACGCTGGTTTTAAAGACTAACACCAACTTGGAAGTCTCAGCTGGAAGTTGCAGTCTTTTTCAAAGAACTCACTCCATGATAGTTTGCAGGGTAGTGTATCTGGGACTGATCTACCCTGACTCTGCCTGTTTTCAAACTTTCTTTAAAAGAAAGAAAGTACTCTTGCTTTCCATGCATGCTTAGGTGCGGATGGATTGGGAATGTGTATGAAAAGGCAGAGGTTCCTAAAAGTTAGGCACAGCAATGCACTTCAAAAGATGGGCAGATAGAATAACATATATGGGTTTTTACAGAATCTCTTCTGGCATGAATCACGGCGAATGGCCATGAGGTAAAAAACCAGCAAAATTAGTATATCCAAGTATGCCCTAGAGTTCACGGGTAGTTCATTGTAGCTATGGTTTTCAGGCACTCAGGCCAACAAACAAAAAAATCCCAAACCCTCCTTTCATTTTTTATTTCTCTCTCCTATTTTACCTTCTTCTCATTTACCCTTAATTCCTTAGGAAGCCCCTCCTAAGGGTGGTGGTGGCTGTTCATAGGCCAAGCAGTGGCTTGTCTGCAGCCCTGGATGGTGGAAATCAGAGCTTGTTAAATCAGCATACTAAAGGATTAAGAAAGAGAGCCATCCTTACAATACATTAATCTGTTTTATGTAAAACCTTTTTTTAACTGAAGACTGTGAAACTAATGATTTCCTGGTATCTCCTCCTCTATAACTAGCCAAAGCTGAACTTATGATCTTTTGTCCAACTCCCTTTTACATCTCTTTTTCTTTTTTTTCTGCCTCCCACACACTGAAGCCTGAAACTTGCCTATTTTTTAAATCCTCCTTCCCTTTTCTTTCTTGCCTAAGTCAGACAAATCCTCTTCCACCTCCACTGCCTTCTCTTCATTATGTTTCCAAGATAGGTCCTTTCTCCTTTATGATGAGGAAAACTGGCATCCAAGTGACAGCCTTAAACACTGCCTTTTTGCCTTGCCTGTTTGCCCCAGCAATAAATCCAGATTACTGATGCTTGGGAACAATGTTTCCTGCTAAATAAAGCTCTGACCTGGACACCAGCACTAATCCCAACCCCAGCCGAGACCTTTTGCCTATCCTTGATTTAGCCCCGCCCCCAAGGCTGACCTTTTTGGACTCATCAGTTAGACTTGGCTTATTAGTTTCTGCTGGCCTGAAGCTCTTTTCTCAGACCTGAGCCTAACCTGGCAAAGCCTGTGTCGTGGTTTGGGACTTGACCGATGCCAACACTGGCCTGACAGTCTTTTTCTGAAACTAGCAATACACCTTGCTGATGGCACCTGCTGGGGCCAAATTCTGACCCGGAATCTGGCCAGGGACTCCCAGCATCTGAGATCTGTTGTGTGCCTTGTGTTTGTCTCGGCCTTGGTGCAACCTAGCCCTTTCCAAACCTAGCGCTACGGAAAACCCAGGCTGCTGCTGCCTAACTCTGCCCTCCCCTCCCTTAAAAAAGGCAGGTACTAGAGTGCCCTTCATGACTTCTGCTCTGAGCAACAAAGCCCTTTATTACAAACCCTTCCGCTTTCTGTATTTAGGTCCTTCTCTCAGTTTTCTTCTGTTGAGATACGGGCCCTCTGCTTCAGCATCCCCTTTGCTTTACTAGAAATGCTAGAAATAAATGACCAGCTTCTTGGGTAAGTCAAAAGACTTGCTCTAGCTCTGTAGTCTTTGCTAACCAGTCTTCAAGTGATCGGTAAAGCCGATGCTTCTCACCCTTCGAGACATTTTCCATTGCAAGATGAATTTTGAGGAAAATTTTGAAGACCTGAAGAAGGAGTTGTACATCCAAAGGCTATTTTTCCCATCCCCCATCTGTGCTAAATATATTAAATTAAATATATTTCCTGTCCATTTCCTTGTTTTTTTAAAAAACTGGACAGATAATACTGCGAGAAACAGTTGTGAGAAGTAATTGGTATGCAATTGTGTATCTATATACACTTGCTTAGTTTAATATGAAATGCACTGAAAGTATTCGATCCTCTTGTGTTTTTTGTGTTCTTAGAATGCAAATGTTTTTTCAGGCTTAAAACCAAGCTTTCTTACATATCTGTAATTTCTCTGCATCCAGTCAGGACCTACCTAGCCACAGAGCTTCTGTGCAGCATATTTTAATAGAAGAAACGGGAATTGCTCTATGTGTCTTTAGGATTAGGTTGATGTGGTCATCACAAGTAACGAAACAGAGGAATAGGATGTGGTTAGGACATACACAGTCTATTTCTATTTCTGTGACAATTGCCCAATCAGCCTATTGGTAGAACCTCCATTTTATGTCTGACCGAAAAGCAGGCCATTTTAAAAGGATGTGTTCTTAAATATGCTGTGAAAGGAATGGGCTCATCTTTTCCATGGGTCCCTCTCCTGAGCTAGAAATTCTCCTTTCTTCAGGATGCTGCATTTCCCCCATCTGCCTCCCACATCTCACCTGCTTGCCTGTGTGTTTTGTGAAAACTGGCCAGATCCCTATCCAGTACTGGCACTACTTGGGAAGGCTTTCCTCCTGAGAGTGGAATGAGCGTGGCTGAACTGGCAGTGGGGAAGCAGGGGAAAGACTTGGGAGAGAAATGGCCCTAACCAAAAGATGAAGCAGCTTGTCAGAGCAATATGAGAGCTGTTTCCTTTTTTTTTTTTTGGCCGCTCCTTTTTTAGTTTATTCTGGTTTAACTTGTACTCCATGGTAAACCAAACAGTATGAGACAGCATGGATTGCAAAACACCATCTGTAGGTTCTTTGTAAAATGGAGGAAATGGGAGAGGAGGGAGTTTCATCTCATGCATTACATCTTGCTGCAACAAATTTGTAAAAATCAATAAGATTTACAGCCCAACTCCCCTCCTGCCAATGATGTCAGAACCAGACATCCTGTCTTTCATCCAAAAACAGGATAGGAGAATTTAGGTTTCCAAAGTTGGGTATGTTAAGCAGCTATCTGCAGGAACTGAACTTTATCTCACTTGAACTGCTGTTTAGCAACAGAAAGCACAGAGAACCTGCTGTGTGAAGACTTAAATGCAATAGCCAGTACTAGGCCATGGTGTTAGCCAGTTCAGAGTTTCTTTTAAGAGATACCAAGGGAAGCTACAGAAATAACGATTTCTCAGTCAGGGCACTAATTTTTAGAAGTATGTAAAAATGTAAAATGGCTTGTGCTGAAGAGATGTCTCTCTCTTCTCCCCAGAAATGAAGCTGCAAACTAGTTTGTTCTGGCTTCTGTTCAGTAGAAAGCAAAATGTTTGTTTTGGGGGGCAAAGGAAGCACATGTAAGAGAATAAGGGGGAAGAAGGGAATTAGATTCATGAAGTGGCTGGAGGTAGATTGTACAGGTGTTTTGCTGGCACTGCCTAAATTATAGATGACAGCCTTTGCCATGGATGTAGAAATTCTCCACATCTGTCTGAGCACTTAAAAATTATCCGTGTGTCCTGCAGCGAGCAGAGAGGATGATCATCTTTATCTGGTTCCTCGCTGTACCTGTCCTGGACAAGCAGGAGGGAGGGCTGGCTTTAAACAAACCAGAAGTTTTCAAGGTGAACAGAGAGGTCTGGCATGCTGGAAAACAACTGAGTTTCTAGTGCGCGTTGAGATATGAGGTTTGTGGGGTGTCCTTTCTCCCCAGGTGTCCATGCATGAGTATCTAAATGATGGAGAGCTTGGGAGGGGGGTGGGTGGAGGACGAGGAGCAGGAGAGCGGAGAGTTTTACTACTCTGACCACATTTCTAGTTGTACTGTTTCTAGTTTCTGAGTATCTGGACACTGAACTGATAGCACTGTTTTTCATGCTGACTGGAGCATCTGCTAGGTATCCATCCACCAGCCCCCTTCACTGTGTGCTACCAGCAGCCTCCTGCAGAGGAACAGTACAGGCAAGGGGGGTGTGCATAGGAGGAAGTGCCTTCAACTGTTTCAGCAAAATTTTCGCGAGAACATATGTCTGGGGCCCTTGTGCAGCCTTTTGTTTCAAGGGGGGACAATATTTTATCTGTTAGAGGTACAGAAGAACATTGTAGCAGCTTTTGACATCTCACAGTCAGGGATTTCCACCTGTTCCTGAGACATCGCCTCCATCTATTTATTTTCAGTGATGGTATTAGGGAGCTCCTAGGGAAGGAGGAGAGGCAGATAGCTCCTGCAGGACCAACAGACCTTTTCTAAGGAGACCTTGGAGGGTGGTTCTGTTTGCTTGCACCTCATAGACTTGAGCCAGTATAAAGCGTGCACAATATGGGCACCCCTAACAGTGAACGTGTTTCAGCTGGGTTTCTGTTGCAAGCCCAAACTCCTTGAATAAAGGCTGGGGGGGTGAGAGGAAGAATCGACATTTATCATTCTCTGCCATGTGGTGATGTCTGTAACTCAGTGTGTCCACCCCGAATCTTGCCTTGACTATTGTTGTAATCTGATACCTGACTAATAATGATCATATAATAAAGTGAATATTAATCAGCGTTTTGTAGACAGAGGGGAGAAAATAAGGCATGGAAAGGGACTTGATGTTGATTTAATGACAGTCCTTCTGCTATTTTTGTGAAAAATACTGCCTGGCTTGCACATTAGGAAGACATGGAATGGCCTAATGTCACAAGACACGCACTTCTCAGTGAGCAGCACTTATGTTTGCCTTTTGTACCTCCCTATAAAGCAAAGAATATGTCCCATGTCATGTATTGGCATTCTTGTGGTGCTTCCAGAGCAGCTGCCTGTGCAGAACACAGCTGCAGACCTGCCTAAAGAAGAGGAGTAGACCCGAATGCCCATGGGCATTGGGCGCAGAGGGCTTCAGTTTCCCCATGCACACGCAGGATTGGGTCTTGCGTACCTAGACACATGTCGCTGGAATGAGAAGGGAACTGTATAAACAGCTTTATTTCTCTCCCTGTTACGTTTCAGAAGTCCACTTGGACCCAGAGAGAACATGGTGCCCTGCAGCTGACTGCCAAACGGTGTGCCATATTGCACCGAGCGAGTCAGGAGCGCTGGTGCCAGTGGAGTGCCCAACTTGCCACCTGATGTTCTGCTCCTCTTGCAAGGAGGCATGGCACCCACAGCGCCTATGCCAGGAAAACCAAACTACTCCAGTACCAACTGAGCAGGGGTAAGAGGGTAACCCATGGAGGCAACATGGTCTTTCCTTTTGGCATGGGGTGCTAGCTCTCTGCCTCATATTAGTTTCGTGGAACAGCTTCCGTCTAACATAGAATCACAGAATCGGTGAGGTTGGAAGGGACCTTTAAGNCAGGGAGAATGCATCTCGAGTGCATCTCTGAGACTTTCTATCTCCTGGTATTTCCTAAATATAATTCCAGTCTGGATATTAGTCTAAATGATACATTTCATTTTTTAATACTTAATATTATTTGTGTACTTATCAAACTTGTGATTCCACTGACAATTCTGAAAGATTAAGCCCTCCAGGGCTTTGAATCTTCCAAAGGCTTCATTCACCTGCTAGAGTTAGGACTTGTGCCAATACAAAAATTTGAATACACTAATATTCTGGGATCCAAACTTTGCTTATACTATGATGAAGAATTCACTCCTGCTTAATATTTATAGGATCTCTGCATAGTTGAATCTCAGCTCTTACACAGAGTGGGTGTAAAGTGTCCCATTTGGTGTGAGAAATCTGATTTATGCTCACTTTGCATAGGTGCAAACCTATGCAACCTACAGATAAGGTTGCATAAGGCATTAATCTACAGAAAAAAAAACATTTTTGTGTTTAAATTATATAATGTCTGTGGCCATCCATCTTTGTTTGCAGAATCAGATTAAGTTCAGTCATGTGTGTTCAAAGTTTTCTATCATTTTTTGCAAGAAATGGAAGACTTACTTAAAATGCAAGCATTCTGCTTGTTGGAGACTTTATTGAATAGGAGTTACCAAAGAGCTCTCACCATAATTTTTCTTCTCCGGCTTTGATCTTTGGCTTTGTTGGACTTTAAGGCTATTTTGCTTAGGCAGGGACAGTGATATAAATTGTATAATCCAGTCCTATTAAATGAATGGTGCAAGCTGTCTTACAAAGGGCTAATTTTTAATGCTATAGGTGATACATTTGTGAGTATAATGAGTCTTGGCTTTATTTAGCATAAAAGTCCGAGGGAATGGAGTTTCACTTTTACATGACCTTACACTAGTAGTGAGTGTATTATACTTAATATGACAAGCTTCACACATTAAGTGCATTAAGACAACAAGGTTAGGTGCTCTCTAAAACAAGCACAGTACACATTAGGCAGTGGAGCTGAGTGTAAACAGTAATTACATTCACATTTCACTTTAATATTTCCCTTCTCTTCTAGATCACTTATTGGAACGGAGTCAGAGGCACCAATTAAGCAGTGCCCAGTTTGTCGGATCTATATCGAAAGAAACGAGGGCTGTGCTCAGATGATGTGCAAGAACTGCAAGCACACATTTTGCTGGTACTGTCTACAGAACTTGGATGTAAGTGCTGCAGAAAAAACCTCCTAGATAAAGGGTAATGGTGTTGCAGTTAGTTGGAGGCACTACACAAGCTCTCTGCCAGCTTGTTGATACCCTAGTGAACAGCTTAATTCAGCTTCTAACTTCATTTCTTTCTTCTCTTTCATCCAGTGCTTTTATTTATATCAACATCCTTTTTCCAAAAAGGATTATAGGCATGTCCCTGTGTCCCATCGTAGTTCTTTGAGGGAAATGGGACACATTGTCTCATTCTGTCCATTCCAGCACTACCTTTCTCTGATTTCCTTTTCCAGTATGGCAGCTAAAAACAGTTTTGTTGATAGGCAGGGAAAAAAGTGTCTTCCATCTGCTCCAACTAGAAGGGTCACAGCCTGTCCAAAAAATGGTATGGTACTGGGTGAAGGCGGTTGTTTCACGAGTGGGTAAAAAGCTCATATGAACTAGGTCTCCTTTACCAGTCCATCTCTAGTGCCTTGTTTGCTGGAGAGAATGATGAGTAGACTTGAGGATAAAAATGTTGGATTATGAAATGCAGGTTGCTAGTTATTTCTCAAGCAATACCAATTAGTCTCAACTCATGTGGACTTTAAGTTTCCTAGCAGGATTAAGAGTACAGGAAGTAATGTCCTCATGTATGTGGCAGCTTCCCTGTCTTTCCACAGTAACAACTGTGGGAGTGGGAAAAGGACTTTACCAGCATTTGAAAAAAAAATATTAGATGCTGTATGCTTTTCTTTTCTCCTTTTCTGTACTCCATAGATAGCAAACATTGAAACTTCCTCATTCTTCATCCTTCCTTTTCTCAGTGTGCTAAACAGGTTTTGCTTAGCTTTATGTCCCATTCCTGTGTGTGTGAAAGTGCTTTTTCGACATGAGTCTTTTGGCTTGCCTCAGAGTATGACAGTACACAACGATTGCTTAACACCGTGCTGAACTGGAAGACTGTCAGCTTCTCAGAGACTGCAAACATGCTCCTACCAAGTTTTCGTCAAAGGAGAAAGTTAGAAGAAACTGTAGTTGTGTGATTCAAATGTAGTTTTTCTAAATGAGCAGGGTTACAGGAGCTCCAGGTGTAGATGAAGGTAATACCTGCAGAGCAAATGAGTAGGGCTGAAAAATAAGAGAGGAAGCACGGTCAGGTTACAGCACAGCTGGCTAAGGGAGGGTGACGCAGGGCATTAGTCACCTTCTGATGAAAAAATGGATAATTAAATAAGTATTAATGGGAAAAGAGAAAGGAAATGGGGATTTCCTACTTTTTAAATTTCCCTGTTAAGCCTAGGAAGAAAATAAAGTGTAGGGACAGCAGGAGAACAGAAGGTAGAAGTACCTCAGGAAGGTGATCCATCCGCTTGCAAGTTGTCAGAAATGTCTGTTGTTTACAGGCCCCTTTATCATCACCAAATTACAGACTAGTTACTTGTGTAATAGGTGCAACTTGTGCAAAAGCAAAACATGCTTTTTAAAAGTGGGGGAGGAAAGATACTATACAATAGCTCAGGCCCCAAACACACCACACTTTTTGAAACTGCAGGAAGTTTCTCTGGATAACTACTTGGAAGACAGGTGAACTTGTCTGCCGGCAGCTGGTAATTTGAAAGCAGTGTCAGGAAGGTTGTATTTCCAGTCCAGTCTTGAACCTCTCCCCCCAGTACTGTAACATGTTCTTACAGCTTCGCCTTTTGTTTTTCAGAACGATATCTTCTTACGACATTACGACAGAGGCCCTTGCAGAAACAAGCTGGGCCACTCGCGGGCTTCAGTGATGTGGAACAGAACGCAGGTGCGTTCCTGGTCAGCTGAGCAGAGCTCTCATGCATGCATGAAGCAAAGAGATTTTACCCTTCAGTAAAGGATCAGGATGATTATTTTCATGTTTTCATCTACTTTTTGTGACCTATGCTGTGCTTATGCATGCGCATGTGTGTTTTGCTTTCTGCGTTCTCTAAATAAGTGTTTTTCACCCCTATGTCTTTCAGGTTGTGGGGATCCTCGTTGGACTAGGTATCATAGCATTGGTGACCTCTCCCTTGCTGCTCGTGGCATCTCCATGCATCATCTGCTGCATTTGCAAATCTTGCCGAAGCAAAAAGAAAAAACACAGCCCACCAACAACCTAAAACTCCATGTCTATTGGAGCCTCCATCTACACAGCATATGTGTGTGAGAAAGCACAATGGTTGTGTTTTGGTGCCATACCTACCAAATAATGCGCCCTTTTGTTGCCAATTCTTGGGATAAGTGCCTCTCCTTTACAGGCTACTCTATCGCTAACAAGTCCCAGTGTGGGAAAAGTCTAGATTATTGTGTGGTATGTATGGTGCAGGGTTTTGCATTCTAAAAGGAAAATGGGACACCATTCAGTAGTTCATACCCTTAAATATAAGCCACCTTTTGAGACCGCTAGAACTTTACCATCTATCATCAGCTGCACATGACGATCCTGCAGTATTACTCTGCCTTTGCAGACCCGGTCATTACTGTCATGCTTTCTGTTGGTTCTTGGTGACACTTGGATTTCTCAGAAAGTTTTGGGTATTTTGTAAAAGAGGGAGAGGGAAAAGCTTGATTAAGTTCTTCTATTTGCTAGCTTGTGTCCCATTGAAGGTAACAAATTGTTAAGAAAATACATTTGACAGTTTCCTGTCAATTGGCTGCCATGGCATTTCTTTTGGCATTGAAATCAATTTGATTTATACTATTAATCTCAATTACAGAAGTGAAAACCAAAAAACCTATTTCTAATTAACATACGGCTCTCTTTTGAGAGACTGGCCTATCTTGAGAAAGCTGATATTTTTTCAGAACAAACATGACATAACTACCTTGAAATATTGGGAGTATGCGTATTTCCCTGCCATTGGGCATGCCTTTTGTCAGTAACAGGCGTGTAGCAAACTCACCACAAAGCCAATATTTTAAGAAAGGCCATGGTACGGTTCCTATGTAGTGTGCAGAATTGGGATCTTGGTGGTGCGTACATAGAGGGGCCGTGTAGGTGTGGATATACCAAGTCCATATGCACAATTTATTTTCTAGGCAGTCAGTATATTTTTTCAACAGTTTACATGGTGTGGCAGCAAGAAGCCCATTAAAAAGTTACTCAGACCAGGCTAAGCCAAACTCTCCTTTAAAACCTTAGGGACCTGTTGAAGTGAATACTTGAGAAATGCTGTGTAAATGTAAGCTCCATCCATTGATGGGTATTTCTTCTATCCCACTCAGGGTTAACAAAGTCTGTTACCGATAATTTTTAGTTCCTCTAAATCTGAAAGGTTGTCGTTTAATAAACCCTTCATTGTAATTTGGTGCCTCGCCAATCTGATTCAGATCCTGGTATCAGTTACACGTGTATAAGTTCACTGAAACCTCACTGAAGAGCTGGAGTTACTCCAGGCTCACCCAGGAGTAGCTGAGATCAGACACTGCTCCCTGGAGTTTATTTCCTTGATGGCTGGTGCTCCTCACAACCCTGGCCGGTGGCGGCTTTTGTTCTGGACTCCCATTCTGTGCATTTTATATCTGTGGGAACCGATACGAGTTTGCACTATATAACCCATTGTAATTCCAAACCCCTTTCGATAAGGGCTGCAAGGTTGAAATGAGATGCTCAGCCTGAGCATCGTGTCGGGCTCACCCTGTGCCGGCCTTCCCTCCTCCCTGCACACAGTGCGAGGCACCCCAAGAGTCCTGCCAAGAGCGTCTTCGCCGTTGCATTTGGCTGAGCCTCAGGAACTCTGCCTTCTTGGCAGCCGTAAATGTGACCTTTTTTTTTTTGTGTGTGTTGAACTTCGCTCTCTGGTTACTGTAACAGAAGTGGTAGATGTTCTTATTTTAAGAAAGTGTAGTCTGTTGAGCAGACGAGCAGGGACAAAGGCCTTAAATAATACTGTCTGTTTTACTTTTTAATTGATTTCTTTTATAAATACTGTCTGCCTTTGCTACCAGTCATGACTGGAAGGCAGGCAGTGCTCGCCAGTGTGAAAGGCTATATTTATTTTCCATCCACAGCTTCGAAGGGAAGCAGAAAGGTAATCAGTACATTCTAAATACGGAGTGCAATGCAGGCAACTGCCATTTATAATAAATAGAGAATGTTTTCTGTATGTGTTTTGTTTAAGAGCAGTAATGGTAGTGCTTGAGGGTACTTGTGACAGATTAAAGTGTCCAGCCCTTGGCTTTGCACTATTTTTCTACCTATGTTTTTATGGCACTACTGTCATTTCCACTTTATTTATGAACTTGAAGTTGAGAGTCTTACTTTAACGAAGCCTCAAGGACAAAGATAAAGGAGCTGTACAGTCTTTTTAACCATAACCAGTGTTGCAATGCACCAGTGTCCTTTGCATGTTAAAATTTGTGGTTTTTTCATGTTTTGTGGTCTACATGGAATCATAGAATTGTCAGGGTTGGAAGGGACCTTAAAGATCATCTAGTTCCAACCCCCCTGCCCTGGGCAGGGACACCTCCCACTAAACCAGGTTGCTCAGAGCCCCATCCAGCCTGGCCTTAAAATCTTCCAGGGATGGGGCATCCACCACCTCTCTGGGCAACCTCTTCCAGTGGCTCACCACCCTCATGGTGAAGAACTTCTTCCTAACGTCTGTTCTGAAACAACCCATCTCTAGTTTTAATCCATTCCCCCTAGTCCTACCATTACCCGACATCCTAAAAAGTCCCTCACCAGCTTTCTTGTAGGCCCCCTTAAGATACTGGTGGGCCACAATAAGGTCTCCTCGGAGCCTTCTTTTCTCCAGACTGAACAACGCCAACTCTCTCAGTCTGTCTTCATAGGAGAGGTGCTCCAGCCCTCTGATCATCCTCGTGGCCCTTCTCTGGACACGTTCCAGCCCGTCCATATCTTTCTCGTAGTAGGGGCTCCAGAACTGGACGCAGTACTCCAGGTGGGGTCTCATGAGACTGAGTCTTACCTATGTCCATGCACCCTTTGCTAAACTAGTTTCTTTCCTTGTCTTCCCCGTTTTTCTCTTGGCCTTTTTTTGCTAAATTGCCTAATGGAATGAAGGTGTCACATGTTTTTTTTTTCATTAATACTGCTGTGTTAATGAAACTGCCAAGTTCTTCCCTCTGTTAAACAAATGAAGACAGTTGTCTTGCCCAGAACACTCAAGGTCACCACTTGAATTGAAATACAAATTTGACCTTTTCTGGTTCTTTAAATTTTGTCTAAAGTTAATGCAGGTCTCTCCATAGAGTAGGAATTTGTTTAAATGATTTGAAGGATAATATTTTATAAAAGCATGGCGCATGTACATAGCTGTAAGGTCTGGGAAAACAACACTATTTGGTTTATTTTTAACTCCTCAGTTTGAGTGCAGGGCAACTCCTTTCAGAGGCTAATTCCTACAGAGCAGAAGGGAGGTGTACCATTTCGATGTGCACGTTTTTATTGCCCGTGCCAGTTTAGGTGTCTGGTGAGGGTACCAAAACCAGTAGAAATTCGGTATGCTGTTCTGTTCCTTCTGAACAGGGGAATTCAGCCCTTCTGAAGATTGGGCTCTGGATGTCAGATCCTAAAATTAGAAACCAGTGCCAGAAATCTGGATTTTTACTGTAACTGGTCACAAATCTCCATGGCCCCATATCTCACTGTGATTTCCCAGCAGTCACTGGAGCTATGTCAAATACAGCTGAGGGTCCCACTCAGCATCTCATGTCCTTGTGTTAAAATGAGGATTATGATGCCTTCTCCCCAAACCACCTCTTAATAAAAAGAAAATATTTGTCATTCTATCGTGTAAGTACTTCCCTGCAGTATTTATTCTAGAACTATGGGAGATGGTCAGTGCTGCTGTTCAGTAATTGATTTATTAATGGTGCATAGGGTTACTTACCCCAAAGAAGGGCATGAGAGGTAACAGTAATTGATGTTTCTACAGTGCTTTAATGATGCTAAATGCTGTGTATTATTGTCTATCCAGTAACGTAGCATAAAGTCCAAAGATGATAAGTTTAAAATATACATAGTTTTTACTTGAATGAACTAAGAGAAACTGGAGATTACCTTCATATTTGCTTGAAGATACACAAGTGGACAGAAATCAGACTGCATTTCCACAAAGGGACAATGAAATCAACTTTTGGCTGCTCTGTTCTCTGGTACCACAGCAGGTGGTTGTGCTGTAGTGCCTGGCGCTTTAAAAATTTGAAATCTGTTTTGCACTGTAATCTCCTTCTCCCAGTCACTCTCATCTTTCTCAAACGAATTCCTTTTATGATTGTATTTTTCATCCTCTATCTCAGGCCAAAGATTGTTAGAGTGAAATTAGTAGATTTCTTTGTATGAGGATAAAAATCTTCCAACAACTTTCTCCCAAGTTTTAATAAGAAATTTGATGCTGAGGTAAATGACAAAAGATAGAAATTCCAGACTTGGCTTGTTTAGAAAAACTCATTTGGACTTAAGAAGTTGTCTTGGAAGACCTAAATAAGGACTACTTTGTTAGAACTCATAGGTAAAGGAGCCCTGCAGCTTTTGAGCTTCACAGGAGAGATGTTTCTGTTGCTGAGCAGACTATTTTGGAAATGTGCTGGGAAAAAAAAATTCTACATCCTATATACATATTTTTATTATATAAATCAAAAAAATTTCTCTTGTATGGCTTCATATTTTAGGGATTCAACCCCCCTGGAGGCTTTCTAGGGTATACTTATACAGTAAGGTAATTTTAAAAAATATACTAAAACAGTTGAACATAGTGTGCTCATTTTGAAATAGTTGTAAGACATCTCCCACACATGAGTGTGTAGGATCAGACCCTAATTTATGTGGCTGGCAATAAAGATGTGAAAATTTACCTCTCCCGGAACAGCGAGAGTTGGTTCTTCTGCTGTCTGCTGGAAGGTGAACTTACTGCTAAGGTTCTGGAAAACTTCACTCTAATTTTTATTTGTCTTCTGGTTAGTAAAGTAATGAAGTGAGAGCTGAATGGTTTTGCTGAACAGAAAGCCCAAAGGGCTGTTTTGTGTCACTACACTCAAGTTACTCAGAACCAATTTGGTTTTCTAATATATAATTATAATTTATACAAGTAATATATAATTTATAATTAGTAATTATAAAATATTAATTTTGAAGTATCATATGATAGATTTATTTTAGTTGCATTCATACTGGAAGCCTTCCCTCTTCTGCTTCTTGTCATGGTGTCCTTCTGGTCATGGTGTTCCCGGCAAGGTAAATTCCTATGATTTGGTGCAGTCCACAGCAAATGTTTACTGCTATTTTTTAGTTATGTCAGAGATTTTGTTAGGATTCCTCAAGTTAGTTCTTTGAATCAAGCAAATTTCTATTGTTAGGAAAGGTAGTTTCCTACCAATGAATTTTATTGACCATCACAACTTGGGCTACACAAGATGATACTGGTTGGCAAGGTCCACCGGCTTTTTAGAGGACATGACCTCATTCTGTCCCCTTCTGCCTAAGAGGCTTTCTCTTTTCTTGGCTGAAAATTAAGGACTTCAGTCATTTGCTTGTGCCTTCTGGATGTCCAAACAGAAGCAGCAGCTTCTGGTGGCCACGTGCCAGGAGATCCCAGACAGGTTGAATGTGCGATGCTGCAGCATGTGTGCAGTGAGTTGCTTAAAATTTCAGGGAGGTGCCTGAGCTTTATGGCTTGCTGGGGCCCATGCAGTGAATGTGGTGCACCAGGGACTCATCCAGGTGACTCCATGAGTGCCACCAGCTGTGGCCATCTCACCGTGCCCGAGTGTATCCCAGAATTTCATCAGGGGCCTTCTGTCAGGTTGGCCCTTTCCATACCTACCCGGCTCACCCCCAAAACTCCTCCAATTCCACAGCAAATCTCTGTTCCTTTTGTTTTCTGATCTCTGCTGCTGGCCTGTTTCAATGTCAAAGAAACCTCAGTTCAGATGACTTATTTGGAGCTCGGCTGGTCTAAGCGTTCGCTTTGCCTAATGAGCAAGTCTTGTGAACGAAGAAAAGCAGAACTGTTGCGTACCACGCTGACGCTAGCATCACAGGCGCCAAGGGGCACCTTGTGAGAACTCCTTTGACCGCCTCGGCATTGCTTATTTCTGAAAAAAAGTGTGCGTTTTAAATATGTGTGATTCAAAGTGTCTGCGTCTGACACCGAAGAGTGTTTCTGAGCACTGGGGTGAACCGGCAGCGGTCATGGACCCGTCTTCTTCCCAGTCCAAGGCAGATGCTTGTCTGTGCGTGTTGTGAGGGAAGCACTGGGTTTAGCCAGGCTCTTCGCAGCGCTCCCAGCTCTTCTCGGTTTAAGGCCTCCCGGCTGGACTGATGCTGCTTTTTCAGATGCATTTGGATGAAATAAAGCCTTGGCTTGAGATGAGGAGGAGAGAGAGCACTGCATTATCTCCGCAGGAGTAATCACTCTCCTCTCCACAAGGGCCAGCCCTTCTTGTTTTTCAGGGGGGCTTGTCTCCTGCGCCGCGGTGCACGGGGGCACATTCCTCCTCAGCGTCTAGATGTTGTTTCCCTGGTACCTGTTACATTTTGTTTATCTGGGTTGGTTTGGGTTTTTTTTTTTTCCTCCAGGTAAAACACTTTCTTCACCACTTTTCTCACGGTGAAGGGCAAAAGGGTTTGATCTTTGTAAGATTTGTTAAAATATTTTTGTGTTTATAAGAGGAGAGCTGACATATATAAAGAAACAAGTGCTTTTGTAATTTTTTTGTTGTATGATTCATCAGTTAAACGTTTTACAGATGCAATTTTTTGCACTCTCTCTGCATATATTCATAAAAAATATTTATTTTCTGTCTTTAAGGTTTACTTTGGGTTTTATTTTCTTCTAATGTTATAAAATGCAGTATGTGCAACATTAAAAAAACTGGTGGATATTGTCTCATTTTGTTGTAATTCTTAACCGCCTTTAAAAAGATGAACATACAAAATTTGTGGGAAGAATTTGAATGCATCTGGGGTACCTAATGGGAATGTTGAGGATAAAAGAGGATTGAAGAGATGGGATCAGAATCTTGACTCTTACTTAACTTTCTCAAAAATAAATTACAATAAAATCCTTTTAAAGAGAGTGGGGCAGGCTCTGGGTCAGTGTGCTGATGCCACAGCAGCAGTGGTGGTTGCTTCTCTGCAGGAGGGGTGCAGAGTTACCATAAATCTGGCAATAAAAACAAAATGTGGTAATAAAGTCGGGTGGAGAGCACCACCTGGGGCGCACCAGGAGCAACCCGGAGGAGCTGGAGCTGCCCCAGGCTGTGGGTGGGGGATGCACAGGAGACTGCAGGTAGAGAAGTCTCCTGCTTCAGAGCCCACTTTCTTTTCCCTCACTCCCTCGACCCTGCCTTGTCCTTGCATCAGAATTAGGCTCTGTGTTTCTAAAGGACATGATGAAACGCTACACCCTGCCGTCTCATTTCAGGTATACATGCGCCTTAGTTTTCTCACCCACCCACCCCCATCCTATGGTGCTTACAAGACAATCACAGCTGTGTTTTTGAGCATCACGTTTTAACATGGTGTTTACTATTAAATATTTCCAGCTTAGCTAGAAGGACTCAGCACTTGAAGGTAGGATTTTCCACCTGGGTGACACATCCTTGAAACCCCAGCGTGCCCTCTGTGGGGCTTTTCACCTCAGTAGATTATCTGGAAGGTCTTGAGAGTTTTGCCTCTGAGGACACGTTGTGAGGGTTGAGGAGAACGGCTAGAAGGCTGTTTTCACCCCAACATTGCCTTTGCAATGACGTCATTATTGTTACCTATAGCTCAAAATTATGGTCATGCCCGCACGTTCTTTTTTCCCCACCAGTTTGCTCAAAGTAAATTCAGTGGTGATGTTACTCTGCTTAAACACAGTCATTTTATTTATTTATTTATTTTGTGGCCAAGGATCTGGGCTTTTTTTGGTGAATGTACAGCAAAACAGTGGCGACACATCTGTCCACAGGGTAACACAGGTGACGGATTGCAGCAGACCAAGCGTTTCCAGCACGGCACTTTTCCTTCAGAGGATCTTGCTGATTACTGAGGAACCAGCTTTACGGTGGGAATGTGTCAATTCTGTCAAACTGGTGATGGACACCAGCTGCTGGCAGCCAAAGTGCCTGGTGCCCTGCCAGGCTACCAGCTGCCGGTGGTGGGCAAGCCGCCCGGCTCCCCACCTGGTAGACGAGTGAACTGCCAGCTCCTCACCTGGCAACTTTGAAAAAAAACCCAACATATTTTTCCAAGAAAAAATTTGACATTTATGAATTTCTCTCCGATTATTAAAATTTGAGATGAGACAAGTGTAAGCATTTTTCAGCAAAGCGGAAAGTCCAGAGGCCCCGTGACTCCTGTATGGTCACACCTTCTTCCACACACACTTGTTCTTCAGCAGAAACAGGACTCAAATTACCGCATTCAGTTCACTCCCCTAGTGTGTGCGTGGAAATGGCATTGGGCATTACTCCTGCCAATCCAAACATCTTCTGACCAGCTTTGGAAAAAAAAAAAAGAAGTCAATGGCTTCGAATTTGATTTGATTCCAGCTTCAATGTGCAATTTTTCCCCCCAGTTCCCGCACTTGTCATGAGAACTAGTTTTCTTCGACAGCCTTTTATTTCAGGGTTACTTATAACCAGATCCCTGGATGTTAAACTCCTTGCATTTTTTGAGAATAAGAAAGATGTTGTTTACCTTCTTAACCTGTGTGCGTAAAACAGCCATTTGCCTTCTGCGCTGGGGATATGTTTCCTTAAACACTGTCCTCGGCCTCATCCGTCCTTCCAGTGTGACAAACATCACCCATGTCACCCTTGTAAAACACCTCCTCTGGCCTCCCAGCGAGCGGGTCCACATTTTTGCTCCGGAGGTGACCCTGCAGGTGATGCTGCCCATCCTGTCATCATTCTGTCATGTTTCTCCATGGGGACCATGACTCCCCCTGGGGATGTGTCCTTCTCTTTAGGTGTTGATGGTCTCTGAGAAGGATTGTCCTTGCAAGTACATTTCCCAGTGGCCTTTGAGCCTCCCTGGGAGCTCCTTTATCTTTCAAGCTCTCCAGCTTTTCCAAATCAGCCAATTTTTTAGTTTTTGGAAACTAGAAATCACTGAAAATTGTAACAAAAAGCCTTGTCTTTTTGCAGAGTTTTCCAAGAATATCACAGAATGAAAAAAACCCCAGCCCACCAACCAAAAAAACAAATCCACCCACAAAATCATACTGTTCAGAGCAAACCCTTCCCCATTTGGTACTACCATGGGTCACTTCTCACATGGGACCTCTCAGGCTGAGCTCCTCAGCCCAGCCCCTGGCTTAACACCTACGCAGAGAGCGACGCCTCCAGCCACTGCCCCGCTGAGCCTCACAGGTGTCCAACGGGCCAAATCTAAGTGGCAAACCTCTACTGTCATATTCAACACAAAAAATATTCCCCAAACTTTTCTTGTTACTCCTTTCCTGTTACTCCTTTCCCTAACCTGAGCTTTAGCAGGGCTAGCAAGTGGAATGGGTGCACTTTGAAGTTCAGCGGGGATGCTGGAATAACTGCTCTGTGACAGAGCTTGTGAGCAACAGCCCAGTGTCCGTACCTTTCCGCCTGTGTTTTTTCCAAAGAGAGAAAACTGAAGGAACTCTGACTTCTCAAACTGAGGCTGTAGAAAGTTTCCTCAGCAGGGTTAGAGTGAAGCCTCCAAGGAAGAGATCCCCTGGTCTTTTTCCTTAGTAGTACCTTGTAGCAAAGAAATGAAAAATCCTTCCTGATGCTGACCTCTTATTAGCACAATCCATTAGCAGGCACGGCTGGTGATTTAGCAGTCTTGCCTTCTTGAGATCCATGCCAGTGTCAAAATGTCATGCTTTGAGAAAGCCTGGCAGACTGGCCAATAAGTGAGTAATTGAGTTTTCCTGGGTCTTGGGTAATGAACTGAATTTAAGCCCAGGTGAGTGCATGTGTCTGTGCCTGTGTGTGCTGCTGCCTGTTGTGAGAGGTGTGAGATGTCTGCTATCTTCAGCAGCTCCTCTGAAGCACCACAGCTACTGCGGATGCTGTCTTGGGAGCAATTGGATTTTTCCATGTGAGTGTGTCTGAGTATCCCATTGCTTGGTTGGGCCTGAGGTGGGCACATGTGGGTCAGGCGTTGAAAGAAGGGTTGTGGGGAGTATGGAGGTGTCCAGGAGCGGCAGTCTAGATGCTAAAGGAGGTACTTTGGGACCTTGAGGCTAGCTCAGCTGAATGTCTCTTGAGGATCTTTGGTTTCTTCTGAACTGTAGCTTTTCTCATTTGGAGTTTTTCCCCCCTGGTCTGAGGTTTGACCAAGCTCTCTCACTCTCCACAGAGCACTGCAGGGGAGGGGAATTCATCTGTTTTCTGGTGTATTGTGTTCAGTTTTGCTGGCCTAATGCTTAGTGTGTTTAGCTGTTGCCTGGAAGGGATGTTGTTCCTCATGGTCTTTCAGCTGGAGAAGCCTTGCAGTGTGTTTGCTACCAAAGCCTGCTGAAGTATATAGAGCTATAGTGCCAGTGGCACTGCAGTGGGATTGTGCCATTTTTAACGCGTAATCAGAGTGGAAAGGAAACTTCTAGCTTTACTCAGGCTATGAACACAAACAACTAAAATGTGAGAGACCTTGTGGCCTCCAGCCTCTGTCACACACAAGTTCTGGTACAATCAGGGAGGCTACAGCCTGTGGGCCCTCAGGAGCAGTGGTTTCAAAGAGACAATTGGGATGCTCTGGGCTGCAGTGAGAACCGAGTCCCTCTCGGCTGGGTGAGGCAGCACAGCAGGCTCTGATACAGCTGTGGTGATACGGAAATCAGTGGAGTGTTTCTGGTAGTGGTGAGTTGGGTTTTACACCTACCGTTCCTGTCTCTGAGCTGTGTTGTCTTTACATCACGCTGTGTCTCCCCGATATGTGGTCTGGGGCACTCAGACACAGAAGGACTCTGGTAGGCAGCGTGGAGGCTTGGGGTGGCTATAGAAAAACTTTCTCCTTCTCTTGCAGCAACTCTATAATGTTTCCTACGGTAATTTGTGTGGTTTCTCTAATCTGGGGCTTCAGTCTGTATTGCACGTAGCTCTTGGAGGAGAAGATGCTTGCTAGCTCGCTAAAGATGTCCTGATTAATGTTCACCTGGTTCATCGCTTCAGTCATATCAGGTCCCTCATACAGGCTTTGAGGCTTGTGGGTTTTATTCCTGTCTGTTCTCTCCATACAAGCGGCAAAGCTCCTCATGCTGTTGTAGACAGAAGTGCCCATTCTGTGGCCAGGTTTTTTGGACAGGGGTCTAGTGTGGACAGCTGAGGTGCTGGGCACCCCAGTCCAAGATGCTACTAAGTACAGGGTGTCTAACTGGCATCCAAGCTCTGGTGATACCAACACCTGCATCCAGGCTTTTCTCCAACTGCTTCACCTCACCTATTTTCTTTTCTCTTCTTCCTCCCTGTGATTCCACAGCAGCTTTAAAACCAAATCTCAGCTTTGGGGAGCAGTTTTTCTGTTGCATACCTCTGGCAGAAATGGCTGGGGTGCTCCTATTTGTGTCTACCAGGAACAACCCGTTCAGTTTGCAGATCAGGAGCGGTTATGCTGGCCACAGAAATGAAGTTTGGTGTTACGGTTCAGCACCTTAATCCTGTGGAGATAAAGAGAAGCAAGGCCCTCTGCCTGCCTCCCAGGCAGTCCCTGAAGATGTGTCCCTGTGCGTGTGTGGCTGTGTCCTCTCATGTGGTGGGGAGGCTGATCAAGGTCAGGGGAAGGCTGAGCTCCAGCATGATGGGGACTGGCAAAGCGTCAGCTGGGAGAAGAGGTTCACATCTGCAGCACTTCAGGATTATTTGAATTTGGCGCCTGGCCCAGCTGGAACAGCCACTCCAGAGGACCTCTCTGCCTGAGTGCTGTGAGAGGTGGTAAATGTGCCTCCTTCCCAGGGCCGTGCTACTGCTTGGCTGGGACCCACTCATCACTTGTACGGGACTTGGACAGGGGCCTCCCCTGATGAGATAAAAGGAGAATTGTTATGAATTTACTCCTTCCACTTCTCACTTCTCCCCTCCATGTACAGTGCAAAGTGTTTCAGCAAAGAGCTAATCACAACTAGATGAGCCAATAAAGCTACCAGTGTGCTTAAAATGAGACCATCTTAGGGAGAAACTGAGGACTGGCTCCCTACCCACTGGGGTGAAGGCTTAGCAGGTGACCCAGCCCCGACACTCACGTTGGATGCACGTGCTGGTGCTCCTTCACTGATGCTTCTGCAGATGCTGTGCCCAGCCTCAAGAGGTGCCATGGCATCTGCAAGGAGCAACTTCTGGACAACCAGCTCCTTGCTGCTGGCATCTGCCTTCCTTTGATGCAGCACTGTTGTGCCATCCACACTGTTCCTGGACCATGTCTTGTTCTCCTGGGCACGTTGAGATGAGGATGGCTGGGAGAGGTGACCCCGCTGAAGGCAGAAGGGAGAGAGAAGGGTCTGAGGCTGTGCAGAGGTGCTTGGGAAGATTCTTGAACACAAGGGGTATGAGCATGGTCACAGCAGCTTTTTCCTGTGTCTTGGACTCCAGCTGGAGACCTGGGCAGGGGATGTGGAAGATCCTCCACAAGGAAGTGTGCCCATGCAGGCAGGGGCTGGGAGAGGAGGGAGATCGGGGGGCTGAGGGGGAGGTCTGGCTGTTGCCACTTTGGTGTCTCTCCTGCCTTCCAGGGCTCTGTTCAGAGCTGCTTCCCAGCAGCTCCTGGTGGAGCAAGGCCCTTTCTCTGAGCCCCTCCAAAGTCCCCTGGGAACCCGAGAGATGAATGTTGCAGAGAAAACACAAACCTCACTGCAGAGAGGGAAAGAAAGAAAAACACTTTCAAAGTAAGGAACGGCAAATGCATGTGTAAGGAAAATAGATTAATGGGAGTAATGTGTAAGACTACATAATTTTTATGCTAATTTTGATAAGATGACTCAGTTCAGCTGCTAGAGCTGAAGCATATGGGATCAATAAAAATAATTCAAAGAAGAGAGCATGTATGTAAACAACAGGGGGTAACTCAGCAAGAATTGAGCATGTGTTTTAGTTAATTAAAAGCAAAATCCTAATTCTAAGCTTCTGGTGGCTCATAATCCCTCTGACCATCTTGGTCGCTCTTCCCAGCTGCGGCTTGAGTTTGGACAGCCTCAGGCCTGGGTCTGGGATTGTGCTTAGTGTTACATGTTCGTGTGAGTCCCATTGCAACCAGTCTGGCCTGTGCCAAGTTTGTGCCTGTGCATAAACTTTGGTGGGATAGCAGCTCTACAGGAGAAGAGCCCTGTATGACCGTTGCATGGAAACTGCCAGGGTTGCATGCCTGCCTTCCCTCCAGCAGCCTCATCTGTTGCTGATGCCACCCAAGGGCATGGAGGGTGGTGCCCCTCTCCCTTCCCAAGCACCTTGTGTCTCCTCCTGGTCCTGTGCCCATGTATTTTTGGGTTTTGCTGACTCATGGCTGGACCCAGCCTTCAAGTTGAAAACCAAGGAAGGGCTAATGGTGGCTTTGCTACGTGAACAACAAACACCTTCACTCCTGAGTAACTCCATCAGACCCTGGGGACTGTGCAGGCTGTGTGAGGGGTAGAGCAGTTAAGTGTCCATGGGGGCTTCTCCAGCACAGGCTGTGATGGTGCCCTGTAGGGAAGCGTGTGCCCCCATCGTACATACCATGGTAGAGAGGTATGTCCTCAGCTCACCCCTTTCCCCTGCCAGAGTGAAGTACTCTGTGATTTCCCCTTCCACTCCTCTGAGAAGGCAAGTCCCTCTCAGACCCAAGGTTTTGTGTCAGTCTGTGTCATCAGGCTGGAGTCATGCGGTAAGGATTAGCACTGGTGGTAACCAGGACTACTTACGGCCTCAGCAATGGAGGTATTGTTATAAACCCCATTGCTTGCAAGTTATCATTATCCAATCATATACAGTATAATTTTGTATAATTGTCATTATCTAGCTATTTATTTATATGGATGTGGTGATCTCAGAACACCTGATGTGACCTGTTTCTTCCCAGAAATTATTATGCTCCAGCATAGGGGAGATTAAAATATATGGCAGCTGTCCAAGGGCTGGAGAAGCCCAGGCGTGATAAGGCACTGGGGCTACAAAGGCCATTGCTTAGCCTGGGGAAAGATGAAGTTATTTTGCTTTTTGGAAATCATCTTCCCCACTCATCCCCCCCCTCCCCGACTCATTCTTTGAAATGACTGAATGGTTTTGGCTGAAGTTCTGCCCTCTGCCTCTTGTTCCTGGATTTTGCACATCCAGAGGTTCCTGTAAAGCCGGCACTAATGTGGGCCTGCTGGGACTGCTGCTAGGCTGCAGCATTCCCAGAGAGTGGCAGGATAGAGGGAGGAGACATACTTTATATCCTTTGGACTACATCAGTCAGCATATATAATATAGCTTCCTCTCCAAGACTTGTTTTAAAAAATGGATGCTAATGTGCTAAAAGGAAAGATACCATTTATTTTTAAACGGAGTTCAACTAGAAATCATTTGCCCTGTCTCATGCCGTATTCTTTGTGTTTCACTTACATTTTGTGCTTTTGTAAAACAACGGGGGAAAAGATGTACAAGCCCAAGCTGGGAAAAAAAAGAAGCAAAACAAAATGTAAATACTGCATCAGATGTATGATTCTGCCACTTTCTGTTACAGTACCCACAGTAAATCCATGGGTGCCATTTGATGTGTTGCTGGTGTTACTGAGGGTCAAATGCAGATGGCCCTGAGATTAAACTCAGTTTGGCACCCTGCTTGCATCCCTGAGGAGCATGGAGCATATGATGCGCGAGAGGAGCAGCAGCACAGCATCAGGGACTGCTCACCAGTGACTTTGTGCAGAGAAGAAAGCAGGGGAAGGGGAAAAAGGGGAGCAAGAGAGAAACAGTGATGAGCGTCAAAGAGATTTATCTTGTACTTCTACAGCGTCCCCTACTCCGTCATACCCACCATTGCAGTGTTGTTGCAGGTTGTGCTACATCATCTCCATTCCCTGGAAGCGATGAAGTTGCCAGAAATGTTGCGGTGTGAGAGGCAGTGATTGTGGGCTGTGCTCCTTGCTCTGAAACTCCTGCCTATGTCATGGCATGGAAGCAACTAGTAAAGGAGGGATTACACAGGTGGGCAGACAAAGTAGGGGCAGGAAATAAAAAGCAGGTTGAGATAATTGTCTGACTCAAAGGCAAAAAAAACAGTGAGAGGTTGTGGCAAGCTGATTTCACAAAGTAATTTAACAGTTTTTCCTTGAATGTTGTCTTTTCTCTGCTGGGAAGTAGTTGATGTGGACCCGCTGACAGACTTTTTCTGCTCCTAGAGGAACTGAAGGTGATTCTGGACTTTGGAAGTGGGTGTTGAGTGTCTGGGAGGTGGGTGTCTCAAAGTGGTAGCTCAGGGACTGACAGATGACAAATACCGCAGCATGTATTACCCCATGGAGAACTGCATGCGTTGTTGAGATGAGTGTTGTTGCAGGCTCCACAGAGCACAAGACAGGTACAGCTACCCCTCAGAGGGGTGGCAGGTGGGACCCCTTCTGCCCTGCTGTCACAGGATGTCTCCAGGGATCATGCTGGGTGGGTCTTTCCCTTTTGCCTTGAGGATCCGGCACTGGAGTGGGACAGAGCCCTGTGCTGATGTCTTGGATATCAGTGTCTAATCTTTTGTCCCCCTCTCCAACCTCTTCAGGGGAAATCTTAGGGCCTGTATTGAGGCTTCAGGTGGATACACCTTCCTTGAGCTGACCCTGGAGAGATGGGTCCTGGACACTGAACACCTTCTGCCATATAAGACTTGTAGGCACCTGGCTTGAGCATCCTTGTTGTTTATCCTTGAAGGATCATGGGAAGCTGCGTTAATGTCTTTGTCCCTCCCTGTCCTCATCCCCTGCTTCCTCAAAACTTCTCATGCATGGCCTCAAGGAAGGGTGAAGCTGAGACACTGGACAGAGCCACCTCCCTGCTCCAGAAAGTAGGACACCCTTTCTCAAAGGTGCAGTCCCACCACAGTGGTGCACTAAGCCAGATGTGGGTCACATATGGAGGCTTTCCTCAGTGCACAGTGAGCACAAGGGTCTTACGTGTGTTCTAGTGGGATTTGAAGCATACTTGACTAATTGGGCACCCCATGGCCACTGGCTTAACAGGTGCCAGCTTCCCATCTCTGGGAAGAGAGGGTCAGGAAGGGACTGGGCCATGCAAGCCACCAGATGGTGAGATGGTGTCTACCTTGCTGTTCCCTGGCCTTTAGTAGAAACAGGATAAAATAGTGAGGTTTAACCTGATGTGGGTTCAGTCGCAGTAAGCTCCCCTTTGCAGCATAGCTAAGTGCATCCTCTGCTCCCCTCCCTGGCTGCGCTCTAGTGGGTGATTCTTCACAGACAGGAACAAATTCAGCTAGTGGAATTGGGTTACATTCTCCAAATGCCATAACATCTGACAGGTCCAAACATGGTTTTAGTTGCTGGAGTGGTGCAACTTCCCATTAACTGAGATCATGAGTGTTTTAACGCAGATTGCTGTGCACTTCAGCTGTGATGTGAGGCTCTGTGGGAGCGAAGAGGAGTTTGTTCCTTTTCACTGAAGTTAAAGGATGTCTCTGAAGTATTTCAGATGTTTCTCTGTATGAGAACTTTCACTCGCTTGCAGGAACAGAGCCTTTACAAGCTTGGAAATAACCTGGCTTTCCCTTGTGTACTTAGAGACTCTCTGGGGACTTTTCTTTGCTACTTTCCCCTTTAGGACAGGCATGACTCAAAGCAATGGCGAGTAGTAGGGTTAAGGGGGATTGCTGATGATCTTGCCCATCTGCCATGCAGCTGCCTTCCCGGCAGGACAGAGCAGAAAACTAACCTAGAGGTTTTGGCCAAGCACCATTTCAGAGCCTAATCTGCATGAGTGCTCTGTAACTGGAGAAGCAGCTGCTGTGGCGAGGGCTGGGGACCGACCTTCTCAGCATCCCCTAAATGGAGCTGATGAAGGTAGCCAGTACTTTGTCTTTTAGAAAACTAATCCTGATTTATCTCTGCGTGGGCACCAGAAAATGGAGTTACCCTTTTCATGCTAAAAGCTTAATTTTCTTCTTGGCACAGGCTCCGAAGGGTTTGGAAATGCCAGTGACTCCCTTCTGCTACCTGTGAGGGTTCCCTGGGGCTGCTGCTGGATCTGATAGGAAAGCTTGTGTGGCTGAAGGTTGATTACTGCCAGAACACATGGTGCAAAAATCAGCAGGGTTGTGATGCAGCAGGTTGGATTAAATGCTAGGAAGAGATCAGGTGGGTGAAATCACAGACCCTGAGGGAAATGTGGGCTCTATGAACAGGGTCATCTGAAAATACCAAGAGTGAGTGGTACAGCAGCAGACCAGCTGGGGCTGGGTGAGCCATCAAATGCCCTGGAGTGTGTTTTGAAGGAGCAGCTTTACCAGAGAGGGGGGAAAGCAACCTTAACTAGGAGGCGGAAGAACATGATGTAGACAGTATGAAAGAATTCCCTCCTTTCGTTTTACTGTGTTCCCCCCCCAGCTTCCTTCCCCCTCAGATTCCTTAGAAACCTGGTGCAGTGAAGAAAGGGACCTGGGCAGTGTTAGCAAAGAAGGGAGAGGGGACCTGGGTTAGCTGACCAAGTCTGTGCAGCTTTAAGGTACAAAGTATGTGTCTGGAAAAATGACCTCTGGATATTTCAGTCTGTTGGCAGCACTGACGGCTCTCACGCATTCACCCCCCACTATGTGATTGGGACTCCAGAAAATAGCTCGGAGATGCTGAACCTCTCCACTAATGCCTGGCTGCAGAAGGTGGTTGGTGTTGCTGGTTCCTGTACCAGGTGCCTGTGGCAAAACAAGCTGCAGAGGGGACATGGGATGTGGGGTTTCCTCAGATGTGGGCTGCTCTGGTGTAGGTGCTCCGGCCTTGGGGACTTACAAGAAAGATGGGGACAAACATTTTAGCAGGGCCTGTTGCAATAGGACAAGGGATAATGGCTTTAAACTGGGAAAGTGTAGATTTATACTAGATATAAGGAAGAAATTTTTTATAATGAGGGTGGTGAAACACTGGCACAGGTTGCCCCATGAGGTGGTATGAGCCCCATCCCTGGCAACGTTCAAGGTCAGGCTGGATGGGGCTCTCAGCAACCTGGTCTAGTTGAAGATGTGTCTGCTCATTGAAGGGGGGGGTCAGACTAGATGACCTTTAGAGTTCCCTTCCAACTCAAACTATTCTATGAAGTGTCAGGAGTTGGGTGTTGGGAGAGAAAAGAAGGTTTAAGTGCACATGATGCTAAATACTTCTGATGTCAAAGGGGAACTGTAACTTTAGCTTTGGCTGTCCATTAGCTTTCATTCCTCCTCAGGTAAGAGGTGTTCTTCACATCTCCTACTGCTGGTAAGGGATTTGCAAGGTGTATATTATGGATATGAGACTGTGGGAATAACAGATTTGTGTGGTTTTGTTTACTTTCTGTGGCCAAGTGCAGACGGGGTTCATGGTTGGTGATAGCAAGTATGGGGCCCCTCAGGAAGAGGCAGGCATCTTGCAGAAGGGAATACAGAGGTTATGTGTTTTATATTGTATGGCATGAACACAAGCACCGTGCTGCTGTAGACCAACCATTCGCCTCAATCCTGTCATCTTTACCTAAAGGATAAGCTTAAAAATGGAGCATAATAGGTGATGCTATACCCCAATATGACATCCTCAGCATCTCTCGGGCAATGCTTGAAGGCCCTTAAAATAATCTCTCAAGGTAGCCGGTGGTTGTCATTGCTCTAAGAGGCTTGTGAAGGGTGCACATTTTGAGGGACTGCACAGCTGGACGCCTGTATGTGGGAAATAAAGCTGAGGAAAACAAACCTATGAGCAGCCTTGTCGCTCCTAGTTTGAGCCCGTTGTCATAAATTTTAAACAGCCTACTCCTTGTTGCTATTTCCAGCCCTTGATAGGAGGCACCCAATATGTCGGCAAAAGTGGGGTGTATGGGAAGGGTTGCTGTGCTGTGGTGACCCTCCTGCCCCCTTGAGAATAGCTGTCATGGGATAGCATGTGGGGAAATGCTGAATAATGCATGGCTGGGCAGGTGACAGAAGGTGTCTGTAACCTGTAAGCCAATATTGAGAATGGAGTGAAACAGACCCAAGGGGTTATCCCAGTTCTGTTCTCTCCTCTGGCTTTCTATCCCTTCAGGCAGGTGAGGAGGATATCTTTGTAGGTACGTCAGGATGGAGAGATAAGCTGGGGGAGCAGGAGGCAATTCTGTCATGCAAATCAGTACAGGCCTATAAAGGGAAAGTGGTGGTTCTAGTAGAAAATAAAGTAAAAGAGGGGCTGGTGAAAGAGATAGAGGCCTTTGAGCTGAAGGAGAAGTGAGTGTGTGTGGGGAATGCTCCCCAAAATTATCACTGGGAGAAAACAGCCCCGTTGGAGGAGAAGAGATGGAGAATGTGGGTCACGGCTGGGGCTGAGGGGAGGCGGAAGGGCGTAAGTTGGGGAGGCAATGCCAAGGAGAGATGGCTGGTAAGTGAGGAAGGTTTGCAGAAAGCACGAAGCAGAGCGCTGTTTTACACCGGCTGCACGTGACCCCCGCTGTTTGTACAGGCAGCTTGAGAAAGCATCTACCAAAGAACCCCGGGGCTGGCAGCGGAAGGATGCTGCAAGGAGGATCCCGCTGGAGATCCTGAATTGAGGCAGACCAGAGGTGCAGGTAGCTGAAGGCTCTCCCAGCAGATCCCTCTCTGCCACCTGGAGGTACAACATTCACTGTTGGGAAAGCAAGAAGTGATGTGGGAAGAGAAGACGGGGAGGTAAAAAAGGGCAGAAGGAGTAATCTGGAAATGGAAACAGCCCTCCAGCTAGTTGGAGAGGCAACACCTGCCTGCGTTGTGAAAGTCGTGAGGTTTTGGGCTCCGTCTGTTTGATCCCCAAGGATGCTATGGGGCTTGTAAGGCTGCCGGACTACGGTGGGTAGCAAGCTGTATCCCAAGGGATAGGTCTCCCGAGTTTAAAGGGATTAATGCCCGCGGGGGGGGTAGCCGGGGAGGCCCCTCGGGCTGCCGAGTGTAGTTTCTTGCTGCCATCTAGTGACTTTGGGGGGTAACCAAAAATGTCAAAAAATGCCTGCCTGTGGTGTGGGGCTGCGAAAGGAACCGCTAAACTCAGCGAAGTTAAACAGCGGGGAAATAACCCTAAAATATCGTGGGTTTTCTGTTTTCCGTATCTCCTGCAAAACAACGGTGGGAAGCTTTGGCGTTCCAAGACAGATTTCTCTGGGAAATTGGTCACGAAGCATATTTGTCAGTGAATGGGGTCACTTCCCAAAGCAGAGACAAAAACTAGAGTTACCTTTTTCCCTCTCTGTAGCATTGCTGCTCCAGGTCCGAGCAGATTTGCTTTGCCTCTATTTGCTGGTTTCCTACTAACACTTTCCTATGAACTTGTAATGTCTGCACAGACACAGTGAGAATCCCTGATAAAAAAATGTTGAGTAAACTGGAGTGATCTCATTAAAAGTGGAAAAACACCTTTATTTTGGACCCTTCAAGTACTTAAGGCTCACTTAATATTGATGGACCATGACCCATAAGATTATTTTTTCTATGGGGAGGTGCAGGGAAGACCTGAAAAGGCAGACAAATAGGACATTGATTGTTTGAGATGGGTTATTGTCATCAGAGATTTCTTGGTGTTCCCAGCTCTAGGAAATTATTAGGATTGTAGTTAATCCTAACTTTTAAAACTGGAGTCTTCCAGAGCTTCCACATGAAAATATGAGGGCTTTCTACAGAAACTAAAGGGAAAAACTCATATGGATTTTGATTAGGCCAAGATTTTGCCTTAAAACTTGGGAGTCCATTTACTACTTCTAAAGTAACAACATGAGGAAGAGAATATTTTTACCTTAGAAACATTTTGGAAAAGTTTACTGGAGCTTCTTTGTGTGTACTGCTGTTGTGTCCTGTTTGTCTCAGTACAAATATGTTACAGGTATGCAAGCCTTTCTCTTGTGTCTTTAAATACCCTCAGCAAGAACTAATACCTTTGCATCCTGTTACCACCTAGCAGGCTTCTCCCCGCCATTTCCAAACAGCATCTTGCAAGAGCAGTGATGGAAATACAGTATTAGAAAATGACTTTTCCTCATACCCTCTTTCTCTGTGCCTTCCTCTTAGCCTGAAGCTTTGCAGGGAGCCCTGCTAGGAGGTCTTTAGCTGCTGAGAGCCTAGATGCCTAGCTGCTGATGCCTAGAAATACTGCAGGTATCCCATTACCATTTCTTCAGTCTTTCTCATTCCCTGGCACCTCAGGGAGCCGTGGTGCCAATGGTGATAAATCATTTCTGCTGCTTGTGTCCTTGGGGGCAGTCATAGTAATTACTTGGAGTGACCCTTGCTTTCAGCCATCATGAAAACCTTGCCATAATCCCAGAAGAGCTTAAATCTTTGATAGGATGTAAACTGCTGGCACCAAGGGCAGTGTAAGAAGCCAAACAGGAGTATAATGCTCAAACGACTGCCCTCCAACCTGTGTATTTTTAAAACAAGGTTAATGATCTCTTGTTAAAAAGAGAACAAACGTGCAATGGTATTTAAAAGGTGGTGACTATTTACCCACCTATAATGTTTTAAAAGACTATTACTAGGGAATTAGAGATGATGGTCGCCTTCACTGGATTCTGGAGGTTTGTTTGGACATATGAAGTTGATGTGTGTGTGACCTGGGGGAGCTAACTGTGCACTCAGGTGGGGATAAGAGTGGTGAGTTGGGGTTGCTTGTGGGTCAGACAGCCTCATGAGGAGGTGCTGCTGTAATACTTCCCTCCTCTGAAGGTGGATCTGTCCTTGCCGTGATAGTTTTGCTACACTCTTTGAACACTGAGGAGGTACAAAATTGGGTGGAGACAAAGTTGAAAAGCTCCTGGAGGTGCGTGGCTGATTCTCAGATGGTGAAAGGCACACAAATAGCAGATCTGTCAGCATTGGCAAGCTCTCTCCGAAGAGCAGTGTGCTTCCGCAAGGTGAATGGCTTTCCCACCTGCTGTACAGGGAGAACATTTCTTTCCCTGGCATGTAGCACAGCACTACATAACTAATAAATCCCATCTGGGTTTGATGAACCTCTGTTTTACCCTGATTTGTCCCCACTAGGAAGCACAAGAGATGTTCCTGCAAGCTTTGGGGCTTGTGGTTGTACATGGGGTGGCTGTAGAGGATGCAGCATGGGGGCTGCAGAGCTGCTGCTTGACCCGGCTGGCTCCTGATGGCCAGTGCATCCCTCCTTTGTTGCTCCCATCAGGAGCGCAGCTTTATGAAACATCTGGGCTTTAATTCTGGGGCAGTGCACAACTCTGGGGGCTGTAGGCTGGATGACTGTATCCTCTGCACCAATGGAGCTGTCATTGGTCACACTTGATGACCATGAGTCACTGCACAGGAAGGATTTTACACTTTGACTTGTCCAAGTGAGATAGTCTGGAGAAATTTAGCTCACAAATACCAGATCCTGGGCATGGATCACCCAACAGGTTTAATAGTGGCAAGTTATGAGTGGAAAAGGCTATTTCTCACAGAGAATTATCCAAAACCCACACTGTTGCACACCTATGCTGCATATACAGATTAGAAACCAGACAAAACTTGTAACAAGGAGTGTGTTTAACTCCTGGAATGGTTTGCCTGGGCAACATGGTGAATTCTCCATCATTTGAAATTGCCAAATCAAGATGCAATGTCTTTCCCAAAACCATGGTGTAATGAAGCTGTGAGTAATTGGGCTTAGGGCATGGCGAGAGCAGTAGCACATACCTCAAAATTATTAGATGATGGTTCACAAGTCTCAGATGTCGGTGATATCAAACCCCGATGTTCGCAGTACCTTTCTTGTAACTAGCAAAGGGTTCAGGTGCTTTACGCTTCCAGATCTGTTCTGTGTTACTTTTTACCTTTTGCTAGAATAAGGGCTGGGGAACAGACGGTAGCAGAAGTCATGCTCAACAGGTTCTTGCCCTCTACCCCTGCCTTCCCTCTGATATGTCTGAGGCCATCAAAATGACCAGCTGGCTTCAGTGGTCCCAAAAAACAAATCAGAAGCTGGCTCCAGGGAAGTTTCATTTGAGGGAGAGGGAAAAAGAGAGTGATTATTTCATGTACAGTCTCCCATTTACAGCCTTTCATCGCAATAGGAACCATGTTTGTGGCAAACATGCAGATCAACTTTACAGCCAGCTGCATCAGGACCAAAATCAGGGTTTCAAAACTCCATGTCAAACCAACCAAAACCATCTGAGACAATGCTTTGTTTTACTTGCATGGCAGGCAGAAAACTGCACGTCCTTTGCAGTTTGGGTGTACACGTGTAAGCACACAGCTAAACTATAATCCTCTGACATTGCTTGAATTAAATGGCTGGATTAAAAAAAATAGCCTGGCTTTGTCTCGAAAGGTTGCCGGAAGATGTAAGTTGGACAAGAAATGGCAAGATTGCTGAAGGAAGCATGTTTGTGTATCAAACCTAAAGCCGCCCAGGCTGCGTGTTGGATGGTAAGAAAGGAAAAATTGCAGGCTTAAAGTTTCTGCCAGTCGTCTCTTATCAGTCATTCAGGCTGGAACTCCTCAAGCAGAGAGTTTGATTTAAAAGTGTGTAATTTTTTTGTCGCGTTCAGCCACCGGGGTTTAACGGAGGGCACCCTTCTCCAGAGGAGATACGGGATGACCTCTAGTGGTGGATACATGCAGAAAAAAGAGACGCGATGGTGTGCTTTTCTTTTCTTTGCTTTTTTTTTTAACTTTGTGATCAATTTATTTCCTGCTGGAGCATTCCTGGGGTGAGAAAAGCAGCTGGAGGCATTGGCAGCCACCTCTGTACAGATTGACTTTCTGTGTGACATAGTGGCAAGGGACCGGCTTTCCCCTCTTGACTGCATTGTGGTGCCTTGACAGTATTCTTAAAAATCAGTGCTTCTATCTGGACAGTAATATTTTGTCAAGACTTTGTCACTTCTTCCCTGAGGCTTTATAGGTCTGAAAGCATGCTCACTTTCATGTGAACAAGGATGGTTTTGCCCTTGAAATCCCCTTTCCTTCCAGTGCCCTTGAGGTAGAAAACAATGGTGGCTTACCATCAGGGTTGTCTCTGATCCAGTAGCTCTTGTGGCAGATAGAGGGACAAATTCCTAACACAGTAATCCTAACCAGTCCTAACCGTCTCAGCAGCGTTATCTGGAGTCCTTGCTTTCTGTCCTAAGGGAGCTGCATTTTCTGGGCACTGTTGGACAATCACCAGGACGGCTAGTTGAGAAAGGAGCTGGCCCTGCCCTGGGGAATTTTTTGACAAGCCTGGATTTTAGCCATAGATGGATTAAAAATATTTCTGAATTTAGCATTGTTCAGATAACCTGTACAATCAGATACTGTGTGTTTTTTGAACCTTCCCCAAACTGTGAATGCTCGCAGAAGTGGCCGAAACACTGGTGTAAGTGGCCACTGTGCTGAAGGGCACTGTTGTGGCTCTTCTGCAGCCGTGGTGGCAGAGGGGCTCTGTGGTGGGGATTTGACACCTCACAGTGCCTGGGTGCGTGGACGTGCCAGGTCTGGGTCTAGAGTGGTGATTCTTCATTTGGCCTTGGTGCCATTCAGTTGTGCTGTGGTGGATCAAGCACAGAGAAGGCAGAGCTAACCCTAACCATTTTATATTTGAGCTGCAACAGGGATCTGGCTCAAATTCACCACAGACTTGGAGCATCCATTTATTTACAGTTATCTGTGTCCAACTCAGAATGGCTTCTTCAGAGTTTGATTTGATGTCTGCAGGATCTACCTGGGCAGGCATCTCAGGGCTGGTTGGTAAAACATCTGTATTCCAAGCCTCCCTGTCTTGCAGAGTTAATAACAGCCCTTTGAAACATAGTCATTGATTTCCTTCTTTACAGTATAGCTAAATATTGTTTGCACTTTTACTAAATATATAAATATTCATAGTGAATTTAGTTTAATTAATTACTAAGAGGCTTGCTAAATGCTGCCTTCAACTGTACCTTGACACGCATGGGAAATTTTTGGTGTAAAAGTATTTTGAGTCCTGTTATAACTTTGCAGGGTCCCAAGAAGTCCCAGGTACTTTGTGCCTGTCTCACTGGATGCCATCACAGCGCTGGTCTCTGGCTGGAATGAAACCTTCTCTGTGGAAGCAGACTTCCCTTGCTCTCTCTTCTGGGCATCCCTCCTGCTGTTTTCCCACCAGCACTTTTTAGGGTGTGCGAGGGCTGACGTGTCACGGCTCTGGCATGGCTGTTGGCAGCTGGAGTCAGCAGAGGTGCGGGGCTGTAGCTGTGCAGCATCCTTCCCTGCCTGCTGGGGCATGGCATACTCTTAGACCATGTTGTTGCATTTCCTCTTCCTTTACCTTCGTGCACATTTTAATTCCTCAAGAGACCAAGAAGAAATACTTTCTTTTTTAAAATGATCTTTTATTTTTTTTTAACCCATCAGCATTTCTCTACACAGACCAGATGAGGCACAGCCCGTCTCAAAGTGCTGCAGACTGAGGCTGTATTCCAAAAATACTGCTTGAAAGGGGCTGTAAGTTATCACAGATGTCCTGCATCTCTCTTTGGTTGTGCCACTGCATGCCACCATATGATCTGACCAGCCATGGCAGGCTACCTGCCCTGGTTCTTCAACTGCAACTCAAGCTCATCACAAGCTTATTTCAACTTGATCCTACGCCGCTGGCATAGCGAGTCCCTGCTTGCTTGTAGCAGTGTTAAGGGATGCTTCATATGCTGAAGGTGACAAATATAGGTCAGCATATCCTTGGCAAAGCCACCCATCTTTTACACAGGTCTATGAGCCTGTGGAATAGCAGTTCTGCTGCAGTGGTCACTGAGAATGAGCACATGCAAACAACTTTTCAGAGGAGCAATTGTAGCTGTGCTGTACTGGGAAGAGAATATGTATCTTTCACCTTAAGTAACTGCTCCTGGATATTGGTTGCAATATAGGTCAGGAGGTCTGGAAAGGACATCACAGGTTCACCTGCTCTCTGGCTTCTCCGAAAGCTTTGCTGTCACAGGTTTGTTTAAGTGCCCATAGAAGGAATGAAGCTCCCACCGCCTTGCCTTTGGTGTCTGCTCCTGCTGCCCTCGTCATAAAGCTGGGAGTCATCTCTGCCAAATTCTCACTCGTTCTTCTGACCTAGCAGTCTTGGCTGCTGTGATGGTCAATGGACTCTCTGCATTCAGTGGAGCTGAATTTATCTGTAGTCATCTATTTAGGACAAAATGAATCTCACCCTAACCTTCACTGATGTTGACTTCTTCAGCTGAAGATGCCTACAGTGTAGACACCTGTGTTTAATCAGACTAATCCCATTCCTGTTGTTTAACCAGATCTTTTTCCTTGCTATCATGGTGTTGCAGGACATCTGTTCCTTGTCTTCAGTATAAAGAACAGATTTTCTTGGACAAAAATCTTTTGATTCTTAAACTCTTTCCCTTGCTCCTCTCAGTTCTTTTTCCTCTGAATAAATCGGCATTGTTTAACCTGATTTTTCTCATAAGCAATCTCTGCGACCTCTTATTGTTCCGGTGGCTCTTTGCTAAATACTTTCCTCTTAGTCCTTATCTTACTTGAAGTGTGGTGCCCCAAACTGTTGACAGTACTCCAGCTGAGTCCTTACTCACGCTGGGCAGAAGGAACAGATGGCTATGTACAGAAGCAACAAATTTTCTTTCCATTTCCTCTGCTGCTTTCTAACATTGGTCTTTTCAGTGTTTCCAGAAAACGATCAGTGCTCTGTCATACATTCCTTCCTCAAAAACCACCCCAAAACTTCAATATATCTGGGTTTTGTGCACATTAAATCATTGCCCATCCCTCCATTCTGCCTGTCCCTAGGTGCACACACTTCAGGAATGATGTTGATGTATGTAATGTCTGTATATGCTGGAGGAATAGCCTGGAGCAGCCTGGGCTTTCCACTGTCGCTCCCCTACCAGCCAGGCTGTGCGTTGGCTTTCTGGCACCTCATGCCATACAAAACTTGTTCCATGTATAGCCTGAAGCAGCCTGGGTCCAGGTCCATCTTATAAAGTATTTGTCTGTCTGTACTGTTGTGATCATTCGTGGAGATTCCTGAAGTAACAGGAGAGGGCAGCTACTAACAGGGCATTTTCTGGGGTCTTGAGTTGTTCTGAGCTGGTGTGGCTTTTTGTTTGTTTGGGTTTTTTTTTGTTGTGTTTGTTTGCTTTGGTGGTTTTAATGTTTTTTTAATTGCACATTTCTTTTGTGTAACCTCAGACAACGATTCCTCAGGAATAATTTATTTTCCTAACTTTTCAAAGGCTTCAAATTTAGACTTTTATTTGATGTGGGCTAGACCAAATTTCACAGGACACTCATAGGATTTTTTGATTGACTGGTATAATTTATTGACCTGTAGAATATGTATTTCCTTATTTTTTTTCATTAAATACTGATAGAGTCAAGAATTTTTAAAGGAATCCAGGGTTTGGTTTTACTATAACCTGATGTGGTTCTTCCGTTAGATGGACTGTAAGAAGCATCTTGGCTTGGCTAGGCTTGTTGCCTAAACACCAAAGCACCACTTCTGTGCATGTCTCTTCATCTTCCCTATTAATCCAAGCTCAGGGTTTATCGTGCTGAAAATCTCAGCCCAGTGTTTGTTTTAAGATTTGATTCTGCACTCATCCATTTGATTCCCCAATGGATGAGATAAACCAGAGGTAGAAGGCAATTTGTGTAGGTAGAATGCAATTTGTGTGAAAGCAACCATGAAACAACAGCATCGCTGTTCTGAGGAAAGAAAGAAGTGAAAGGAGCAGAAAAAGGGGTAATGAACTTCAAAAAGCAGACGTCAACAAGCCTGGGAAACAGGTAAATGTGTGTCTTCTGGGAAGATGATCCTGAGCATAAATGAACTGTCAGTTACTGAAACTGGGGTTAACAAAAGCAGAATGGTGTAAACTATCCTGATATGAAAGAAAGAGGAAACTGAGCAGGAGACCTGCATCCAACTGTACCAGGAGCCAAGACCTAGAAATCAAAGGGACTTGTGTGATAGGTAGAAACAGGGACTCATAATTGGCAGTGACTGCAACAAAGCAGCATAAACATGCTGGGGTGCAATCAGC